>JBCNJP010000378.1:0-33217 GCA_039602395.1 Deinandra increscens subsp. villosa
GTAACAGCCCAGACCCGTCGCACCAAGATATTGTCCGCTTTGGCAGCCGGCATGCCCTCAGGCATCCGCCCCTCACGGATTTAAAACGCGTCTTGGTGGGGGAGGTATCCACACCCTTATAAAGGCATGCTTAGTTCCCCTCCCCACCAATGTGGGATGTTACAATCCTCCCCCCTTAAGGGGCCAGCGTCCTCGCTGGCACACTGGCCGACGACCGGCTCTGATACCAATCTGTCACACCCCCAAATTAACCACTAACGGAGTTTATACCGTTAAGGGGTGCGACTAGACCAGGACCACAACCATTAGTTACAAATACTAAACGAATCAGAGTAAAGTCCAAACATTAATAAATAAAACAGTTTAACAGTACGCAGCGGAAAACATTATCTTTAGCACTAACCACGTGCTTTACAAATCAGTGTATTAAATTCCTAATTTAGTTTAATTAAAATAAAAGTCTTCATGTGCCATGCCAACCCGCTCCGGATACTCCTTAGCGATCTGCAAAAGTTTAAACCACGCAAGTGTCAACCTAACGGTTGGTGAGTTCACAGTGGGCTTGTCATGCAGTGGCCCGGTCTCATAAATCATAATCGTATTCATCAACATTTAATAAGTATTAGTTTTATAAACATTGCCAAGTGATGTATTACCTAATATGCACTAGTTAAGTAAAGTTAAAGCGGTCAACCGATATCGCGGGTAGCTAATCCGTTGTTCCATGCACTAAGGAAGTTTGTACCAAAGCTGACCATAAATCATCGTAGTGGCCGTGCCATCAGTACTGCGGACCTACGTCATCGCGGATTTGCCTCCCCCGTGTCCTCCCCGGGATCACGGCCAAATAGGCTGATATTGTACCTCCGTGCACTCCCCGTGCCACGGGGCGGAGTTTGTCAAACTCCAGTAGATCTACCCAACATCCCCTCGCTTTACAATTAATGGTACAATTTAGTTGAGGACTTTTAAGTTTTCAAGGCATCCTTAGAAATCATGTGATATCATGTGGTTTAGACTTTAACCTACGCTAGCCATATTAAAATGGTTTTCGTTTCAGAAATAGTTTGTCAAGTTTCACAAGTGTTTCCCATAAAACACTTCAAGTTCATCCAATGGGTGCCGAGCACTCCGAGTTTTCACGTTCATCAGGGAGGTGCCTCGCACTCTCGAGTTTGTCAGCATTGTTTTACTTTTAATTGATCGGTGTGACCCAAACGGGTTCACGGTAACTGGGTTAGTGACACTCACCTTTGGTTGCACTGCTACACTTGCTAATATTCCAAGTATGCTTAATGAAGACCTATGAACACGTTTAGGTCTTAAGTATTAGTTTTGTGTCTAATCTTTACTTAACGTCACTATGGCCCATAACATAGCACGTTGGAACTATGACTCGACATACAGACACACGACACCAATGGTTGATCATAAACAAGAGTTCATATACATCAGAAATCAAAGCATGTACCATCATGGCAAAATCATGTAAGTCATGGCATAACATTCAAGCAAATTGTACAAGTTTGGATTCTGGTCTCAGTTTCGCTAGCAGTTTCGCTAGTCAGTTTCGCTGTGTGCACGGGCAGCACTTTCGCTAGGCAATACCCGATGACACAGTTTCGCTAGGCTAGTTTCGCTCGAAACTGTTGACACAGTTTCGCTAGCCTAGTTTCGCCCGAAACTGGTTTGAACTTTCGTTCAGGGAATTTCGCTCGGTAGATTCGCTCGAGCTGGTCTGGTCGGTTTACCCGGCGACACTGCAGTTTCGCTGCATAGTGTCGCTGGTTGAAGATATACATAGTTTCGCTGGATAGTTTCGCCCAGAGAACATGACAGTTTCGCTGGTCGCGAAAAACATACGGATCAGCCTAAAAATCAACCTAACAGCTTCCATATTACATGTAATTCATTATCTAGCATACATAACCATTTACCAACAAAAATCAGTAAGCTTTAACACCTTAAACATGCATTTTCATCATCAAATCACCAAAATACATTCAAAACCCTAAAATGACCTAAATAGCATAAATCTTTATCATGGATCAGTTTCACACGTAAAGTTATCAACTTTATAACAGATCTAGCATCCCTAAGCAACATACTAGCAGATCAAGCAGTTTCATGAAGGTTTAAGCATGCTTTTTAAGAAAACTCAAAGAAAAGGCATAAAAGAAAGGTTTTGGGACTCACGATTCGATCAAGGAATCGAATGGATGTTGTCTTGAGGCTGAGATCTTGATGTTTGGTTGTGTTTCTCGACTGACCAGATTTCCAGAGGTGTGTGTGTGTGTTTTGGAGAGAATGGTGCAACAAAATGAGGCAACTAGGGTTTTATGTTATTATATATCAGGGCCTAGTTTCGCTGGCAGTTTCGCTGGCTAAGCGAAACTGGCTCTGATCACAAGTGAGCCAACAAGCTGTCGGGCGACATTATAGTTTCGCCCGGTAGTTTCGCTGGTTACCCAAAAGTGGTCAGTTTTCACATAATCAAGGATTTACAATTCGTCTTGCTATTCATAATATTAAATCATGCATTTTGAATCATATTGCACGTAATGACAACCATAATGAATACATAGCACATATGGGCGGGTTCGGTGATCAACCAAAGGACGTGGACGTATTCGGCATAGTTAAGTATTAGTTACTAAGTTAGCACTTATAACGTAACTAACGGAAATTGTCTAACGGAAGTAAACCTTAAAATTCTCGGATGTCACAACCTATTTGAAGACAGGATTATGTCTCAATATCCTAGGTGGGTTGTCAACCAATAGATTTGTATCTATCATTGTTACCACGGCACGATGGTTAATGGCACACAAAAGAATAAAGACTAACCATTCATGATTAAAGATTTACGATTCCCACACTTTAGATATTAGACATAGATACACATAATAAAGAACACACATAATATCATAGGATCGCAGTGATTTCGAATAAGAAATAAAGATTTAGGATTTAGATATAGGATATACATGTTGCACCCCAAAATGAGAAAGTGGTTATTAATACTCACTACTCTAGTCATCATTTGATTGAAGGAATCACCCTTCTAATAATAACAGGAGTTTATATCGCATAATATCCCACAGTAATTAAAGGGGGTATGAGTACTCACATGAAGAGCGGATTGAGGATGAATGATAACGCTGAATTTGATATGATAGATCTTGAGATTAGCCTAGTGACATGAATAGGCTAAATAAATACAAAGAATATAGTTCCAATTGGACAGGGTTCTTGAAGAGTGTTAGGTTTTCTTTTTATTTATTATTATGTCAAAAGACTATCTCCGTATTGATTACAACAAAGATTAGTGATAATATGAAAACGCGTTTTCCTATAAGTAAACACTCACTCCAGGAATCCCCAGGTAAGTCTGCCAGGTCCAACGAGGGATTTATGCGACATCCTTACCTATGCCAGGAAACCCGGTGTACAGGCGTTTACCCTTCCGGTCCGCGCGAATTCTAAATAGTTTTATAAAAATTGATATATCATATCATAAAATATAAATTATGAATGTTTATAGTTTTTGATATATATATATATATATATATATATATATACTTTTTAAAATAAATAGAATTTAAGTATATATATACATTTGTTTTAGTTTATTTTTATGAAACATATATATATATATATATATATTGATAATACTGTTTATAAAATTATATATATATATATATATATATATATATATATATATAATCATATAATACCAAATAGTAATTTATGATCATAGATATATATTTGTTTTTAACAAATATTTCTATTCATCAATTTTACGAATAATATCAAACGTGCTCCAAAAATGATGAAAATTTAGGGTTTTAATCTTGATAGTATACAAAGATATCCCTTAGAATTTGAGACCCAAACTCATAACCGTTTGTTAAATTTGGGCATTATAACGACGTATAATACCGTTTTTACTCGAAAAAAAATGTTTTCCAATTGTGAAATTAACTTAGGGGTTTCTTTAGTTATGTGTTCGTATGAAGATCCCCAAAATTACAGCTCCTAATTCCTAACAGATTGTTCTAATTTTAGAAATTAAGTTCAAGAACCCTAGTTTTTAAGCAAATCTGGAACTTGATTAAAACAACGATATGAACAGAAATTGATAGAGGGCTTTTGTTCTACGTACCAAATAGAGGAGGACTGCAGAAAATTAGACCTCGAGAGCTCCTGAGTTGAGAGAATTCGGGCAGTGAAGATACGGGTATGAAATGAAGGTTTTTGAGAGATAGATTTTAGGAATTAAAGCTTGATTTCGAGTTCCAGAGGTTGATTTATATACTAACAGGGACGAAATCTCGTTAGGACACGCGTTCTGGTGACTAATCGAAGAATTTGACACTAATCAAATGGTTAAACGGGGCTGAAACACGTAGCAAAGCTAAAAACACGTCTGCACATTCTGGGGCGTACCGCCCAGAAATTAGACATTTCGGGAGTACCGCCCTAAAGTGACATTTTGGGGAGTACCGCCCAGAAGTTAGAAATTTGGGGCGTATCGCCCAGGAGTGATTTTGGCAGATTTACACTTTTAGCCCCTAAAGTTTCATTTTTGCAGTTTTAGCCCCTGAACTTTGATAAATTGACACTTTTAACCCCAAAAATTATAAAATTTTATTTTTCATTATATTTGAACTTTAGGATTTCAAATATTATATTTTTATAATTTGCGAGATTTCCTGTTAACACCGAAATTAGCGTCAAAGATCAGATTTTCTTTATTTCGCATTTTAGCCTCAAACTTTTCGGGAAACCTTACATTTATTTACTCGTGCTTATTATTTCCCACAAGTACTACATATGTTTGGTTTGCTCAAGTTTTCGGGTTTAATGGAAATAAAAATAACTGAAATAGAATTTCGAATTCGGGTCGGGTTTAAATGAATATGGATTGACCGAGTTGTCACACATTCATAACTTCAATTTGACTTTAGATATTGACGGGATTAGTCCCTACCACCTTTACATGATAGGAGTTGAGTTTTTGGGTAATTACACTAACAGTCCCACCAAATTTATTAAATAGAAGTAAGTTTTGGAATTTACAAGATACGTCCCTCAAAGTTTAAAACACTTATCCACCATAACTTTTATAAAATACTCGTACTACGGAAAGCCATTCATTTTAATAGAACGTATGATATTGTGTATTTAAATAATAACACCCATTCTTAGAATTAAAACTTATAAAATCATAAGTATGTAGCCCATATGAGATCATGTTACAATTTACATAAAATACTTAATATAAAATATAGTTCCACATGAAATCACAAAGTATCTAATTCACATGAACTCATAGATCATCCATATTTATCGTGTTTGTAAAGTTTATTCACCGACGTCTAGACTAAGTGTATGCTCGTATAGTGACTGGTTATATAAAACCCTAATTTGTTAAAGTCAACATAGTCAACGAATAATTGTTCACACAACATATAATAGAGTTTATGTTCAGTTAATGCCAGGAACGGACCTGAAAATGCAGATTGTCACAGTATCCCCTTGTTGAAGAATTTCGTCCCGAAAATTGAATAACGTGAGTAACAAGTTATTCACTAAAGAAAATTGAATAACGTGATTAACAAGTTGGTCACTAAAGAAAGAAAAAAAAATCTCAGTTGTCACATCATCCCCTTGTTGAAAGAATTTTGTCCCGAAATTTAAATCAGTGACAATTGTTTGAAGAGTCAAATTGACAGTAACGTATCGAAAGCATTCAGGTTTCTTACTCCAAAAGGAATCAAGAATGTTATGATCAAGAATGTATTCTTGATGTTGAGAAGATGTCAAATGTATAAGGATTTTGAAAGGAATTCAAATCGAAAGTATAGAAAGTGATTTTCTTATCAAATGTTCTCCTATGAGAAGAGTCGAACAACCGCATTACGAGAATTGTGTTAAATAGCAAAGCCGAACAGAGTAACATGATACATAAGTATCCAAATCAAAATTCCAATACGAAGAAGGACCATAACATGTCCGAGTAGCCTTCAGCCTTTGTACCCAGTGTTGGGAGTGAGATTTCCATTTCGTGTCTGCTTGAGTTAGGGTGTTCACATTTACCAATAACCCAGGTGAATCGGAGAGAACATAATTTGAGTATGAGAAAATGGAGTGTGCATCAAGTCGATCAGATTTTGTCTACTAGGCCCATTATTTAACAACAACGTAAAAGCCTGAATTTGCCTATCACTTCGCAAGCTGCATAGAATTACATAAGACTTACCACACAAACACAAGGACCCGATAGTTGATTTAGTACTTGATAGGTTTATGACTGCTTAACTTCGTGTGATTCATAATAACATTCAAATTCACATTTCATGCAATAACGGTTCAGATAACATACGAGTTTCTTCGAAGATTTCTTTTAAAGGTTGATGTGGTCAAAGCGTACTATCATGCAATATATCATGAAGGTTTTACCATACAACGCATACATTTGTCTTAACACCTTATATACTAGCATACAACCCTAACATGGCCTATCTCTAACATATAAGTTCAAAAAGTAACCAACACAACCCATACGGTGCAAAGTTGACGGGGCAACTTCACACAGTCTTGTCATTCCCACCGAGGTAGGAGACTTAGGACCTTGTATGGTGTATGGTTTCCATACCCAATCAAGTTAATACATTCAGAACATGTCATTTCCTGGTTCCTAACACGTTTCATACACATAATTAATCATGCAATTCTACTCAACTTATGTTTAAACCAGCACTTCAATGATAAATCAATTTATATACCCTAAACATAGGATTAGATTCTTAAAATTAACATGCATAAAGATGTGTGTTATATAAACATTTCTCGTGAGAGGATCAGAAGCAAGCAAACTATTTATTATGGTTAAAATGGTTTAACAGTTTCTCACATACTAAAATATAACTGGTAACACACTGATTTTGTGACAAAAGGACCAAGGTCTAAAGAGAAATCTAATCAAGAGCCCATTATCATCTAAAAGTTAACACGTAGCAGTTTGTAAAAAAAAAAAAGTTACTCGATTCTGTTAAGAATTATTCAAGAAATCACATAGACAATTAGGTTCAAATTCAAGTTGGAGTTCAGTATCATACAACATATCACCATGCACACCTTGCTAAAGAATCAAAAGAAATTTAGAGTGAAGATACAACAAAATAAAAGTGTAACTATGAGGTACCGAATATCGAAGAGTGCTCTGCAAGAATACGCATGGCATTAAGCATGAGAATAACAAATTAAGATGAAAAGCTCCAACGGCTTAGTTCGTGAATTCTGGTAATCGATGGGATATCAAGCTTTTGATAGTCACAATTACACATTCGAGGAACGACATGAGGGTTCAAACTGGTGCTGGTGAAGATACTAGCACGAAGGATGAAAATAATGTAATGGATGGTATAAAATTCAGAGAGAAATACACAACGTGCTTAACAGGATTGGCAAGGAATTCGCGTAAATAGATATCGAAATGAACGTGTCAACGGTTATACAATCTAATAGATTAAACACCTCGTTACGGAAATCTTCATTGTTTAAGCTCACCAGTGTGCCCAATCTTCTTGGTGTTCTTGCGCTTAATGCGTCATGCTTCTTTTCTTGTCAAACATTGGTTCAATGGTCTTCAAAAGTAAGATAAGGTACGAAAGTGTTGCAAAAGAGTGTCTTCGAAACATAAAACATCAAGATGTTCAAAAGTGGTTTTGGGCTTTGATTTTCTGGACATATGAGTTTTCTTTAGGGTTTAGCGCATGCCTACTGCGGCTCAAAAGGTCAAATCGGTGCTTCATAGAAAAGGATCAGGGGCTATCACCTTAGTGAATGCCAGAAAGTTTATAAAAAAATAAGGCAGTCAACCTAAAAGCAGTGTCCCTTACACGAAAGTCGATCTACTTCTTTTCCCATGCTTCTAAAAATTTGAGTTGATCATTCAATCAGGTGGTTTGTCATTCATAAGGGAAAATCTCTGGTTTTCAAAACGTTGATGTTCATCTGAGTCAGAACTCGCGTCTAAATCATGGCAGGAAATTCGCTTTAGAAAAGTTTTCTTCTAGACTCAGACAATTGAAAGCATGAAGTTTGATTATTTTGGGTATGTCTCTTTTGGTAGGAATACGTAAGGGATATCTGTAATCTCGGAGAAAGTAGCATTAAGCAGTTTTGTTGAGGACCTAGTCCCGATAGATAGAGTTTCTCATGACGTGGCTCTTGTGTATGACTCTAAAGTCAATCTTTGGTCCGGTACTGGTCCCACATTCAACGTGCAACAAATGTTTATATACAGGGTGTACCGCAGCTAACCCACCACCCTACCAGCACCTTGAAAGCGTACCAGCTACCCACCATTACTAGTCATTAGTCGAACCATGTTGAACATTTTTATTGAAAACAAAGTTCGTCGAGTTTCTCCCAAATGTTGGAATGTAAGGGGGTGAGAGATTAAAAGCTCTATACGATGCACAACAAAGAATGTAAGAGTTTCCATTCACAATACTAATAAGATGCGGTAAGGTTTACTATTCTAGTGAAGATCTTCGAGAGTTTTACACGCACAACGCGAATATCATAATACTTCAGATTTCAAGACGATCAAAATTTTAAACAGGCTATAAGGTTTAAGTTCAAACTGAGGTTCATTAATGAAAGTTTTATGAAAAGGATGATGAAGATTCGTGTACCAGAAATTCATCGATAGTTGCTATGAGAGGAACGTAAATAAATTTACAAAATGTATGGATAACTTGGTCTACTCAATGTGTAAGAAGGGTAAATATAGTTTTGATCGCACAGTTAATTATCGATAACAAGAAGTTCACGCTCGATGGGTGCAAATAGAGTTTCCATATAAATCTTGGCATCGTTATTGCGATTGAAGCACAAGGCCGTCTTATCATCAATGGAGTTAACTAGTAGAAAAAAAAAACTAACCATAAGTGCAACACCTTTTGGTTCAAAGCTTAGAAGCTTATCCATGACAAGGTTGAATTATACAAACAAAAATCGATAGTTCAGGCTCAGGATATCAATCGGAATAGTCCTTACGTTAAAACTGGGAGTCATTAGTTTGAAAGTCAGGAAGGATTCTCACTAACATTAGCCCCATTAGAGATAAATATGCTTGCGATTTGGTAGGCAATTTGTACAACCGTGTCGATGTTTGCTGGCAACAAGTATTGGTTTGCACAAGAAAATCAGGGAGTATGAATCTTCAGAGGGTAACTTCACAAGAGCTTTCAGCCAATAAATACGCCCCGGTGCTCACGGTATATGATTCATCCAATTCGTTCATCTAACGTTAACTAGGTATCCGTCCGGTGAATGCATGTCCAAGTTATCTCACGATCGTAAAGTTCCAAGGATTGATATGGTCGGCAAGACCGTAAAAATAGAATTAAGATTCAGAATGATTTCAAACCAGTCAAGGGTTTCGTCGAGAGTGTTCGTATTTAAGGAAGACTGGTCTTTGAAATACACGAGTGTAACCGTGTCCTACCAGGACCAACTTCTCATAATATGCCTCCAAAGGGTTCACGTATGGATTAGAATCCCATAGTAAAAGGGCAAAGTTAGGTGCGATAGCGTTTTTAAAGATTAATAACTTCGATCATTCGGTTGAGTTCAACATGTTCAATATTCAATACCACTAGGGAAAAAAAAATTACAGGAATTTGGTCCCCATACGGCCATTGGCTTGCCTAGTAGGATTCTCCAGGATTTCCATACACTGCAAATTACATTTACGTGTGCACCCGCAACTGTGATTTACTTTATATGATCACCCTAGTTCCTCGTACTCCAGCTACCAGGTATGGTGTGGTCACTAACCCATGGTTATCCTGACCAAAATTTGTTAAAGATGCAAGTTTCAAGAATAAAATGTTCGCTTTAATTGGATTGACCCACCCGGAGTGAGTCAGCCAGAATTTTAGCTCAATAGGATATGAATAGGGTTTATCACAATGAACCAAGCTTAGCTCGACGTTAAAGAATAGTTACCACAGATACAGACGTGATCACAATCCGGTACATAAGGAAAAAAAAAACTTTTGTCGGCCCACATCAGGTATCGTTGAGGTTATAAGAGTTGTTTCCAAGTTGTATCATCTTGACGCATAATGCGATAGAAACGAGAAGAGGAGGATCTTGAAAGATCAAGGCAGATGCGAAACGATCAGGGTAATAGAGGCAGATACAAATGCCCCATGAGAAACCACTTGAATTCAAACAATGTTGCCACCGTAGAAAGTTGGATGATCGCGCTATTAGCATGTCATGATTACGTTCCCTGAACATGAGAGTTAAGAAATATATGCAAGGAAGGTATAACAAGAACCTCCTAACTTATGGGGAAGGTTTAAGGACATGAATATGTATTACACCACCTTCCCTATGCAACATACGTCCATAATATGGAACTATGCCGAGTTGTTCAATTTAGAATAATCCCGAGCTGCAAACGACTTGTCAAGGGTGAAAAAGTGATTCTCTGATTTGATGCAACGTGTCGTCTTCCATGGATGTTAACCAAAAGGTACACGACTCAGAGAAGTTAAGGAAAATGGCTGAAGAATAACTGGCTATTCGCCGTGAGTTTATGGGATTGGATGATGTAGACGACATATCGTAAACCAGGTGCGTGTAGGAGTGAGTATCACGATGCATGAGATTTTTTTTTAAGTGCAACTAATACAAAACAGTTACAGTCTAAGACAAATCTTAGTTCGCTGTAACCAGTGGCTCTGATACCAATCTGTCACACCCCAAAAATCCCACGCGCGATAACGCGCTGCAGGGAGCGTGACAAACCAGGATCGCCGTCCATTAGTTACACCAAACGACCAATAATTAATAAAAACATTTCATATTTCATTATAATATAAATTCAGAGTTTACAAATGCGGAAGCGTAAACACAATTAAAGTATTTATGTAAAACATCATCACCCAATGTGACGTGGTTTGTTCAAAGACACTAAAAGTGTTTCAAAGTCTCATGCATGCGTACTCGTGATACTCGAACATCTGCAACCTGAGAATAACATGCTAAAAAGTGTCAACACAAAGGTTGGTGAGTTCACAGGTTTATTAGTTCAAAAACAGTTTCGGTCTAATGTAAATCAACTGTTCAATAACAGACCCAATTCAGTGTAAAACAACTGTTCATCGACAGTTCAAGTTTAAGTTCAAGGTTAACTGTTCAACAACAGTCAAGTTCATGTTTTAAATCCAGATAATATATCAATAGCTAGCTAGGCTATTTTCAAGAAATCAGTGCACGTTTGACTAGATAAACTAGCTATCCAGTTACTGAAGCTCGACAGTTCAATTGTGCCTCGTTAAGACTAAGAAGTATATAACACCCGTTCGATATCCAATCGAGTCAGCGCGAATGACTCGGGTGGGGCTTGTCAGGCCCAGTAGATCTACCAAATAAGTTCCCGCTGATGTCACATTAACAGTAACTCTAAAAGTGAGGACTTTATCATAAGTGTGCCACTATCATTCAGGTGATATAATTATCTAACAGTTCAAATGTTTGCATGTTAATCTCCCCCAACAGGATTTAAAATAGGTAAAAAGGGGCCCGTGAAACTCACCTTAGGGTGCACCGCAAATTCCAGATAATAATCACAGCAAAAAGTAGCAAATAGCAGCTTGTTTTACCAAACACCTAACGAGCATGATAATATAAGTGCGTGTTCGATTGAAGACGACTAAGTCTAGATCAACGGTGGAAATAAATAATGTCAAACGACGACATGACGAAGATAATAGAGTCCAAGCGAGTCGAAGATGACACATAGCCAAAATCATGATGATTATGAAAGTTGATGAAACGTGTGTTATTGACCAATAATATACGTCCATAAAATCAGACGATAAAAATGTGTGTGTGTATATATATATATATATATATATATATATATATATATATACATAACCAAAAATATGATTATATCTTTGTATAAAATGTTTATAAATATATATACTCAATGCTTGAAATTATTAGTATCGTAATGACGATAAATATACTATTTATTTACGCATTTTCCACGATATAAAGTTTACAAAAATGCTCGTTTATAACCCCCATTACTATATATAAATATATTTTCCAATGGTCTCCAATTTAAATATATATGTACTCCATTTCGAATTCTCCGACTAATATATATTTTTCTTTAAAACTATGCGTTATCCAAAATAAAAAGAAACTCAAGATAACGAATCAATAACAAAGTTTACGGGTTGAAAATAACATATAGAACAATCGTTGAATGGTTTCGGATTAAACTAGTTCACAAATCAGGGAATAAAAATAAAACAGCAACAAGTGGAGGTCACAAGGTTCGAACCTGTGACCTCTAGCTACCCATATAGCACCCTTACCACTAGGCTAAGGGCCTTTATTGATTACCATTTAGAAAAGATTACTTTTATGCATGTAGTGAACCTGGAAATCTGATTACAGAAAATGCATAAAAAGAAAGGGGGCAGCCAAGATTCGAACTAGGGACCTTGAGTTGAGAATTCGGAACCCAGACCACCAAACTACTTGATTCGATTGTGTTTTAACCCGGAATACGTATTATTTAACAACTAGATATCGGGTGTCTTCTTCCCCACCAAAACCCTAATATACCCCACCTCCATTGATGACCAAAAGAAAAACATAAAGACGCTACCGACAACCAGGGGGCTATACGACGTGAACAGAAACACACATACCTTGTATGGGGTTGAAATCAGAGACTCGCGGAAGAAGACGATGAACCCGAATACGGTGACTCGAAAACTCGACACCGGAATGGACCTTCGTGATCCTAAACACCGTTTTGTTCATGGGTGTTGTTTTCCTGGTGATGCATGATGTTGATCAGTAATATGCGATGACCAAAAGATGGAAAGCAACAGTGAAAGGTGGCGAAGGAAAAACGGTGGAGGAGGGATGGTTTAAGGGGTGGTCGGCGACGGGGTTGAGCGGATTGATTGTGGTGGTTCACGAGAGCACGAAAGGGGTGGTGATCGTCGGCCAAGTGAGGGTTGTGGTGCAAATGATGAGCTAAGGGTCAATTCTATTGTTTGTCGATCGTAACCGACGCGTGTCTTTTAGTCGGGACTTGAATGCGTGAGTACCGGAAACGCTTGATTTCCGTCTCCATTCATAACTTCAATTTGACTTTAGATATTGACGGGATTAGTCCCTACCACCTTTACATTATAGGAGTTGAGTTTTTGGGTAATTACACTTACAGTCCCACCGAATTTTATTAAATAGAAGTAAGTTTTGGAATTTACAAGATACGTCCCTCAAAGTTTAAAACACTTATCCACCATAACTTTTATAAAATACTCGTACTACGGAAAGCCATTCATTTTAATAGAACGTATGATATTGTGTATTTAAATAATAACACCCATTCTTAGAATTAAAACTTATAAAATCATAAGTATGTAGCCCATATGAGATCATGTTACAATTTACATAAAATACTTAATATAAAATATAGTTCCACATGAAATCACAAAGTATCTAATTCACATGAACTCATAGATCATCCAAATTTATCGTGTTTGTAAAGTTTATTCACCGACGTCTAGACTAAGTGTATGCTCGTATAGTGATTGGTTATATAAAACCCTAATTTGTTAAAGTCAACATAGTCAACGAATAATTGGTGACACAACATTTCATACAGTTTATGTTCAGTTAATGCCAGGAACGGACCTGAAAATGCAGATTGTCACACTTTAATACTTAAAGAGTATAAGTATTATGATGCTTCTGGCAAGCCCAAGACCACAAAGTCTTGGGTTCCCTTTAGAAATTAATCTATTTTCTCTGTGTGTAGGAGCATAATAAAGGCCAAAAGAGCCTATGGGTAGTTGATAGTGGATGCACCTGCCACATGACTGGAAACAAGCAAGTATTGGAAAATCCCAAAATCATAAATGGAGGTCCTGTAGCTTTTGGAAGTGCAAAAGGACACATTACTGCACAAGGTGCTGTCAGTAATGGGATGCTTACCTTTGACAAGGTAAATTTTGTTGACACATTAAATTTCAATTTACTTAGTGTCTCACAAATGTGTGACAAGAATTTGAACTTGATGTTTACTGAGAAAGAGGCCATAGTCTTGAAACCTGGTGTTAAAATCCCTGAGGAACTTTTTTTGCTCAGAGCACCTAGGAGAGAAGGACTATATATTTTGGATCTGTCTGCTGCCACTCCAGCCAGTGGAATTGCATGCTTTATATCCAAAGCCTCAATGTATGAGTCTGATCTATGGCATAGGAGGTTATGTCATGTTAATTTCAAGAACATGAACAGAATAGTGAATCTCCGCTTGGTTAAGGGTCTTCCTAACAAGCAATTCAACTGTTCTGAACACTGTGTTTCTTGCCTCAAGGGTAAGCAACACAAAACCTCCTTCAAACCCAAAACTGAGTCTTCTATTACTCAACCTCTAGAAATTCTGCATATGGATTTGTATGGTCCAACTAGAGTGATGAGCTTAGGGAAAAGGTCATATTGCTTTGACATTATTGATGATTTTTCTAGATATACTTGGGTGTTTTTCTTAAAAACAAAAGATGAAACTACTGAATTGTTGAAAACAGTAATTCTATCTTTAGAATATCAAGCAAAACTGTAAGTTAAGACAATCAGAAGTGACAATGCACTGAGTTTAAAAATCATGTTTTGAACTCATTTTGTGAGGAAAAGGGAATCTTTAGGCAATTCAGTGCTCCTAGAACTCCACAGCAAAATGGTGTTGCTGAAAGGAGAAATAGGACATTAATTGAGGCTGCTAGAGCTATGCTAGCAGATTCCAAGTTACCTGTGATATTTTGGGCAGAAGCAGTAAACACTGCATGCTATGTCCAAAATAGGACTTTGATGGTTAAGGGTAAGAACAAAACTGCTTATGAACTTTGGAGAGGTAGAAAACCCAACATTTACTTCTTTAAATCTTTCAGTTGTCCTGTTACTATTTTGATAACTAATAGGTTGTTGCCTAAGTTTGCTGAAAAGGCAGATGAAGGATATTTTGTTGGATATTCTGGTGTTTCAAAAGCATTCAGAGTATACAATAAAAGTACTAAAATTGTTGAGGAAACCATTAATGTGACTTTCAATGAGAAATCTCTTAACAATTTTGTATCACAACCTGAATGGCTATTTGACATAGATGCACTAACCACTGCTTTCAATTTTACCATTGAGAAGCCATTGTGTTCAATAGTGCAGGAACAGGAACATAAGCAAAATCACATAAGATCTGCTGATGACATCTGGAAGACAAGCACCAAGGAACTGCAAATGCAACCTACCTTCTTTTCATCCATCAGCACCAAGCCTATGAAACCCAACAACTCAAAGAAAACCTCTGAAATTATTCCAGTTGATAGAGAAGTTTTTCCAATCGAACTTCCGGTTGAAGTTCAAGCGGATCCTGTAGCTGTAGAATCTCCGGTTGAAGTTCAAACGGAAAACAATTTTTCAGAAAATTCTGAGAACAATGAATCTAATGACTCAACAGATGCTGATTCAAATGAGTATAGTTTTGAGCATCTGATTTCAGAATCAGTCCCCAGTTCTCATGAAGAAAGTTCAGATCCTGTATCACAAACCAACAATATTGAGTTATTACCTCAACTCAATATTCCTCACAATGGAAGAAGCCATGAATTTCCACTATTTCCCGATAGAAGAATTGGAAAGAACCATCCAAGGGAGAACATTATCGGAGACTTGTCAGCTCCTGTACTGACAAGAAGCAAGTCTATTGATGCAAACATTTGTCTCCATGCTGCATATCTGTCTCAAGAAGTACCCACAAAGATCAATGATGCTATGGAAGATGAAAGCTGGGTAGAGGCAATGCAAGAGGAACTGTTTCAGATCAATAAACAGAAGGTTTGGGAATTGGTTGACTTACCTGAAGGTGAAGAACCAATTGGAACTAAATGGGTATTCAGAAACAAGAAGGATGATAGGGGAATTGTAATAAAAAACAAGGCCAGACTTGTAGCTCAAGGCTACAAACAAGAAGAAGGCATTGACTATGATGAAGTTTTTGCTCCTGTAGCCAGGCTTGAAGCAATCAAAATATTTCTTGCCTATGATGCATTCAAAAACTTTATGGTATTTCAAATGGATGTTAAATGTGCTTTTCTGTATGGTCTTTTGGAACAGGATGTGTATGTCAAGCAACCTCCAGGCTTTGAAGACCCTCATTACCCCAACAGGGTGTGCAAGTTGATTAAAGCTTTATATGGTCTCAAGCAAGTTCCTAGGACATGGTATGAGACACTCTCAAACTATCTCCTAGTGAATGGCTACAAAAGGGGAGCTATTGACAAAACACTGTTTGTGAAATCTGATGGCAAAGATACTTTGATGGTGCAAATCTATGTTGATGACATTATCTTTGGTTCATCCAGTGCTGCTTTGTGTAAAGAATTTGAGAGCTTGATCAATCTAAGTTTGAGATGAGTTCAATGGGAGAACTGAACTTCTTCTTAGGGTTGCAAGTGAAACAAACTGCAAATGGAATTTTCTTGAATCAATCCAAATATATTCAAGATATGCTGAAACGATTTGATATGCATTCTGTTTCAACCTCAAAAACTCCCATCTCCACTTCTCATAAGTTACACAGTGACTTAAGTGGGAAACCAGTAGATGTTCACCTCTACAGGGCAATGATTGGATCACTGCTCTATCTCACAGCAAGCAGACCTGACATCATGTTTAGTGTCTTTTTGTGTGCTAGATATCAGTGTCAACCAAAGGAATCACACATGTTAGCTGTGAAGAGGATCTTTAGATACCTTAAAGGACAACCAAAGCTTGGGTTGTGGTATCCAAAGAACTCAGATTTCTCCTTCAAAGCTTACACTGATAGTGATTATGCTGGCTGCAACTTGGACAAGAAGTCTACTTCAGGAGGATGTCAATTTTTGGGAGAAAGACTTGTGTCTTGGCAATGCAAGAAGCAAACCTGCGTGTCTACTTCTACTGCTGAGGCTGAATACATTGCTGCATCAAGCTGCTGCAGTCAAGTCTTATGGATCCAGAATCAAATGTTGGATTATGGCATCAAATTCATGGAAACTCCTATTCTTGCAGACAACAACAGTGCTATTTCAATCACAAACAACCCTGTTCAACACTCAAAGGCAAAACACATTGATATCAGGTACCATTTTATTAGATATTGTGCTGAGAAACACTTGATTAGAATGGTCAAAGTTCATACAGATCAACAATTGGCTGATCTGTTTACCAAAGCATTTGATGAAGCTAGATTTTTCTATCTCATTAGCGCCATTGGTATGATGAATTTTGACTAATTTCAACAATTTTTCACAATTCTAATAAAAGGGAGACATGTGCTCAAAGTGCCCGTCTCTTGATACAAAAAGAAAATAAAAATGAAAATCTTTAGTGTTAATCAGACAACATTTCAGTTCATAGTCAGTAACTACTGATAATACTATGAATAATTAACACAAATTTTCAAAAAATCATGTGTATTGGATTTCCGGTTCAAGTTCAGGCTCAACCTGAAAAGACAACTTTTGAAATTCACCGGGTGAACTTCAACTGGAAAAATGTTTTACAATAATGTGGAAGTTTATTTTAGAAAACAATTCTCTCAAGCGGAAAAATTGTCCACTTGATGTTCAGATGGAAGAATTTTTGTTTTTAAAATAAAAAGGAGAAAATGGGTTCCGCTTGAACTTCCGGGTCAACAAAGTCAATCTTTCATTTAATTACCCGGAAGGCACAATTTTCTAAGCGGATATACATTTATTTACACATTGAATTTTTAACTGTTTTAAATCCGAGGTTTCAGTAAATTAACTTTTGGATAACGACACGCTTTACCCACTTGTACCGTCCAAACTATAAAGCACCTATCCCATCAGTCACTGAACCGTCGATTTTTAACCTCTCTCCTCCACGTCAGCACTGAAAAAGGTAAAAAGCCCTAATTTACCGTCAGTTTCCCCATTTCCATCATTCCCATTCCAAAATTACTCCAAATTTCTCTCAAACCCTCTCCGACAAACATTCGGAAATCGTCAACCTGCGTCAACAATGGCTCCCAAGGGGAAGGCAAGTGGCAAGCGGCCCATCAGTGACTCGAAGTTTCCTGTAGAACACAATCTCGTGGCATATCTGGAGCCACCAAGCAAAACAGACGTCTACAACGAAATGATTGAATTTATCAAAAGTTCTCATCTTCACCATGCGCTTACTGTCGAAGCGGAAATTTTTGAAGAAATTCTCGAGGATTTTTGGTTACACGCTAGGGTTACTGAAAGGGCGAACGGTAGTGAAGCGATTGTGTCATCCGTACAAGGAAAGGAACTAGAAATTGATGAGGCAAAGATGCGAAGTCTGTTGAAATTAAAGGATGAAGGAGGATATGAAACGGTTGATCACACCAAATATCTCCGTTTGTTCAGAAATATTGGCTACGGTGGTTCGCTGCAAAGCAAAACCATTAAGAAAGGGCAGTTGCCATACAAGTGGAGATTTCTTGCACATACACTTCTGGTATGTTTGTCCATAAAGAAGGGAGGATTTGATGAACTCTCCAACGAGCAAGCTTCTGCTTTCTTCGCTATTGTAAAAGGTGAAAACTTTAACTTTTCAAAACTCATTTTTCAAGCCCTTAAATCAAATGTCAATTCTGAATATATTTACCTGTATCCTAGATTTTTGACTTACATTCTCAAAGAAGAATACCCCCACATAGTTTGGCTAGGTACAATTTTGCATCAAAAACTTCTGAATGAGAAAACTTTTTCAAACCTTGCCTTAAACAAATCTCCATTTCTTGGAAGGGATACTGACCACCCCTAACCAATTCCAAGGCAGTTTCCTGATGAACCTGCTACCTCAGAGGTTCAACCGGAAACTGTAGGAGTGACTGAGCTCCCTGCTCAAGATGACAGAACTATAGACCTAACAGTTACTGATCCCACATCTGCCCCTGCTTCCTCAACACTAAAAACCTTTCAAACCAGAAAGAGGAAAGCACACAATCAATCTACCACTGCCACCTCCTCAACTGAAACTCCTCCTGTCACTTTCAAAGGACAGAGACAAGTGGTTATTAGGTCTCCTCCACCTAGTGCCACCACCCAACCTGAAGCTTCTAACCCCGCTCCAGGCAAAAAGTCTAAGCGGAAACTTGTCAAATTGGGATTCTCTCTTAGGGACGAACCCTCATTTGAGGGGGAGTCATTAGAAGCAGATGCACAATCCCCATCTGAACATGTGTCACCACTTCAACCCCAATCACCCAGGAGTGACAGTGCTATCAATCTTGGCTTAAATGAAGGTGTTATTAACTCACCTGCCACATCACATGAGAACATCCTGATAAGCCAGGACCCTGCAGCACTGAACCCACACTCCTTACTGGAGGTGAATCTCGGGAGTACTGATGAGATTCATGCGGAAAGGGCTGCTGCTGCCCAGGGATCCCCACTGGACCTTGGTGTTAGCAGTAACATCAATAAGACCCAATTCGCGGCAATCTTCTCTGAATCAGCACTTGAAGTTCCTTCATTGGAACCAAGAGTTGTTGTGACAGGTGAAGAGAATCCTAGGTGCCAAGAAGCCATGGGTACCACTGCTGGTCAATCTAGGATTGATAGCTTGGTTTCGTCCAAGGATACTGGCAAAAAGCCAGTTGAGGACAGTCTTTCACTACCTGAATTGACGAATTTGTACCTATCTCTCCAAGCACAGGTTGATACTCTAAATACAACTATTGCCAAACTGGTGAATGTTACTCCAACTGATGCTGAAGCAGGTCCTTCAACCCTTCACAGTGATGCTGATAAAGCTGTAATAGCTAAAGAAGCTGATACTGTCAAATTGGGGGAGAAGATGCCATCAAGACCTGTCATTATAGAGATTGAAGAAGATCAAAGGATACCGGCTGAAGTCAGAGCCACAACTTGTCAAAGAATTGGCATAAATCCCTTTGGTGTTGAAGAGTGTTGGGCAAATATCAAAAGCAGTCAATTGATTGCTATCTCACATTTTGAGGATCCCAACCTCACAGAGCTGGTCCAATCTTCTATGTTGATTGCCGGTGCTCTACCTGAGCACATCAACATGATCACTACACTTCTGAAAGATGTTATATTTCCGGCTGAAAGAGCCAGTGATCATAGCAAGGCAACCGAAGACAGCGCTGCAACCACTGTAGTTGCTACAATCTCTGAAGGAGAAGACGAGAATCCTATTGGTGAAGATGAAGGGACTGAGGTGTTGGAAGTTGCTGATATAGAATCTGAAGTCACCAAACCTCAGGTGGTGACTGAAGATCAATCTGATGTCCAAGCAGAAGTTCAGGCGGAACTTCAGGCGGAAGTGTTTGTGGAAGCTGAGAATATTATTCAACCGGAAACCCATTCGATTGCCCAGGTGGAAACTTCCGACCCTGGCAACTCAGCAGCTGGTATTGATGGGTCCACTGGACCAACTGAGGTTCAACCGGAAGAAAGGAGTAATGCTGAAATGGCAGAAATGGCTGAAACCCTCATAACTTTAGGGAGCACTGAACCAACCCAAGCGGAAGAACCTATTCATGCTGAAATTCCTAAAACAATTCAACAGGTGGTTCAAACTCCAGAGGCTGAAGCTATACAGAAGATGGTAGAGGATGCCAAGAGAATAGTAGAGGATGAGAGGCTTGCTAAAGAAATTCAAGAGGAATTTGATCTTTACATGCAAAATTCTGTTTTTGAAAATTTATTGGAAGAGGCAAAGACCAGGTCTTTCAACTGGAGAATAAAGGATTATGATTTAGATGCTGTGACTGAAGCCGATAGGCAGAGGCTAATCTCCATTGCCTCTCACTTGCCTACCAAGCTGGTAAAGAGTGATGAGAATTATCAACTGTTGAAAAGGGTAAAAAGGGCATTTGTGGTCAGAAACTTAAGAACTGAAGAAGAGGTAGCTCAAATGAAAGTCAAAGAACTATGCCAAATGATTGACTCAATTTTTCATAAGCTAAAAGGAGATATAGCTGCTGTCAACCCAAAGCTTGTGATGCCTACACCCTCAGAGCTCACCTCAGGTATGTCAACTCACATAAATGTTAAACCTGAGATCACTGATGATGCAGATTTCCCTTCTCCACCTCCCTTCACATATGACCCAAATCCTATGCCTACATCAGTTCCATCCCTGTTACAGTCTCTAGCCATCATTCCATACCAACCTCCTAAAATCTCCAAGAAAGTAGCCGCCAAACTTGCCAATCCAAAATTCAGAGCTGATAATTTCACACCCATCATTCCTTTCGAGAAGAAGCCTCCTCCTACTATGGATTTTTCTGATATCTTTCCACCTACCCCACCTTCTAGCCCAACTCCTGAAACCAGTAAACCACCTTCACAAACCTCACTTCCTCCACTCACCATCAATGAACCCTCCACCACCATCACCAAACCTACTGAAGTCTAGGCTGGCCCTTCTTCATCTGACAGAGGCAAGAAACCCATTGTGCCAGAAACTACTATTGACTCTGATGAAGATAGATTGGTCAGGAAGAGAAAGCTGATGCATGCCAAGACTAAAAGAAATCAAAAACAAAAGAGAAGAGGTCCTCCCAGCAAAAGACAAATTGTTAGTTGGACACTGGATGAAGCCACATTTGATTTCACTTTTACTATGGCCAGTGGCATAACTCAAGTGGTAAATGTTCGCAAGGAAACTTCTCAACTCACTTTGCAGCAAATGACATACATCATTCTAAAACTCAGAGAAGTTATGAATCCTTCAAGAGCAGAGCACATGTTAAGGCTTGTAATTGAGCCATCTGTGCTGGAATGTGGAATGCTCTATCGAAGCAAATTAGATGATGAATCAGCAGGAGAAGAAAAAGAAACGCCCACCAGTGAAATAAAATTTATCATTTGGGAAGAGGAGGATAAGCTATTCTATGTTCATAGAGCTGATGGCACCTTTACAATCCATGAGTCTATTTCTGTTCAAGAAGAATGGAACGAAATGGACTGGGATTCAATTAAACACGTAAAGGTGACCAAAACAAACACCAAAGAGCTTTCTCAGAATCTTGATGCCAGTGTCAGAACTACGGACAAGTAGAACAAGGTGAAGAAGATTTTTGGGTACAAGTCAATTTTGAAGAAGAACTTTGACTTAGAAGAATAATTTGACAGCATCAGCTTAGGGGGAGATTGTAAGGAACTTCAGTTTTGAAGTTTTCCGGTTGAACTCAAGTTTTGACAGTTCCGGCTGAAGTTGAAGCGGAACTACAACTTCAAGCGGAACAACAAGTTCAAGCGGAAAGAAGCAGTTTTGTCACTTAGTGAATATTCCGGGTGAACTCGATTATCCATCAGATAATGAGTTCAACCTGACTTTTCCTGAGAAGTCTTGTCTGCAGTCACATCCTGCAAAAGCTTCTCGTATGCTTCTACATCTGCCCAAGCCGCTCTCCAAAAGTAAATTGTTGCTGTCAACACGCAAGTCGTCTCAAATGTCGAAGTTTATTCTTTTGGTAGCTTAGATTTGACTTTGTAATGTACGGTCTAGATTAGATCACATGAGATCAATGGCTGTGATTGATCTCATCTGCACTATATATAGCTTGTTATCTCTTAGTTTACACAGGTGTGGTTATCACTTGTAATAGTGTAGCTTTGAGTTAATGCAAATAGTGCCGAATATTCGATATCTCGTTGTCTCTACTATTTTGCAAATCAAGCCTTTACACTATACAAGAGTCTAATATTGCTTAAGAAAAGTAAAATATAACTTAATTCCGCATGGTTATATTTGCAAGTAAAGTGAATTGTTTAAGTTTAACTCTGACTTATATCGATCCTACAAACTTTCTCCCACTTCTTCGTGTATTAAGAAACATCTTGTGTTAAAATATCATTCTTCTCACGAAACCGAACATTTGCATCTCGAAGTTTTGAAAGTTCTTCTTGAAGCTCTAAAACTTTATCTGCAGCTTCAACAACAATCGCATTTGCTTCTTCATACTTTTGTTGAACATGATAGCTCTTTTCAAACAGATTCTCAAAATCTTTAACTGCATCAAGATGAGCAACTTTTTCATTCTCATATTCAATAACCCATTTATCCTTTTCTTGCACCAACTCTGAATTAACTTGTTCTAAATCAGCACATCTTTGTTTTGAACATTCCAAAGCAGCTATCACAACTTTGAGTTCTTCAGTTATCAAACCATAATCTTTCAATAAAGTTTCAAATTTATCATTTGCAACAACACATGCTTCACAGTTCTTTTGTACCCCCTTAGTAACTCCTGCAGTATTAGTTTCCACTGTTGTTTCACATGAACTAGTATCTGAATCAGAATCAATTTCGGCAATAAGTGCAGATTCATCAGGATACAACTTAACATATTTCTTTAGATACAAATTATACACCATAGCAGGTGACGTTTTGTAAATAGACTCTGTAGTAGCATCAAAACTAGAAGTGGAACTTTCTGAATTTTGAGTTGCATTTAATGCCAACTGTTTCTGTTTCTCTTCCATTATTTCAATATCCTTATCCAATCATAACCTTCATCCATTTGTGAAATCAAGGCTTGTGAGTTTGAATTGTTTGTTGAGGACGAAGATACGGACGTTTTTGGATTTTTACATTCACGAGCAAAATGACCAATCTGTGAACATTTGAAACACCTAACTTTGGATTTATCCAATTCAAGTTTTCCTCCTGGAAGAAAAGATTGTTTACCGTGCTTCTTCATGTATCTCTTACCTCTTTCAACAGTCATAGCAAATTGCCAATGTAAATCTAACTCGTTCAAATGATCATCATCCAACTGACCTAAGTCATTTGCAGACAGATCATCTTCTCCAATTTTCCCAAAAATTGAACCATTTGACGATGAGATAAATGCAGATAGCAATGAAGCTAAATCCTCAGATGCCTTGTCAGGAATTGTAGGCTTTGATGATTGATTTGGACTTGTAAAAGTACAACCTGGAGAATAACCATAACTCTCAGTTTTTACAGCAAGAAATGCAGTAGGAGGACCTTCACTGAAAATGTTTGACTTTTTAGCATTTATGGTAGAATCATTTTCACCACGATATGCAGCTGGATTCTGTACTTGTGCAGGCATGGATTTGTTGACACTCAACTCCATATCTCTTGCTTGTATCTGCTCAATCAAATTGATGAATGACAACCCTGAAAATTCTTTATCATGAGTAATCATCATTACATAGTTTTCCCATTTTTCAGGTAATGCCTCTAGTATCTTCTCTTTCATATCAGCTTCTTCCTTTTTGATGCCAACTAAAGCCATTTCACTTAATAAATGTGAAAACCGAGTAATAAGCTTTGAAATATTCTCATTTGGATAATGCTTGAAATTGTCGAACTCTTTTCTTAGAACCTTTTGTTTGCTTTTCTTGAATTGATCATTACCCTCACATCGTTTCTGAATTGCATCCCACAACTCTTTTGCAGAAGTATACGCAAAAAATTGATGTAATAAATCGGAAGGTAGTGCCATTGTTAAAGCACCATAAGCTTTTTGTTCTGCATGATATGCCTTCTTTTGCTCACCAGTAAGACTTTGTTACAAAACTGGCCTTCCATTTGTTCCTGTTGGATACTCGTATAGATTATTGTAAGATATCCAAAAATCAACATCATTAGCACCAACATATGCATTGAATCGCTTCACCCAACTATGATAATCTTCCAATCTGAGCAATTTTGGAACTTTCTGACTTGTTCCTATTTCATTATCATAGTTAATTATAGCTTGCATCGTATTTTGAATCGCGGAAAACGCTTGAAAATCTGACATGTTTTCCGAAATATGACACCTCAAAAACTTCGAACTCAAAAATGGAGATCTTCCAAGCGGATTTAGTGGGTCAAAACTAGACGGTACTGGCCGTAGGCCGGTACAAGTTTTGACTGGTATTGGGTTCCGTAACTCTTTACGGTTCTCAAGTTACGTCAGTTTTAGTGATGAACACTTTTCTGCCAGCGGACCAAAACACTTTCAGCGGACCAAAACCCGGATCAGTTCAAATAGCGGACCAAACTACGATTTAGCGGATCAGATTATACCTCAGCGGACCAGATTAGACCTGCGGATCAGATTGATAACACGCGGACCAGAATATACCTGGGGACCAGATGTGGTATGGCGGACCAGAACTGGTACGGCGGACCAGAATTTTTCAGCGGATCACACTGGTACGCGATAACCGCCACGGACCAGCTCGATGAATATTTCCTAGCGGACCAGACGGCGGACCAATCTGTTCGTCGGGCGGACCAGTCGAGTTTCACGCAGATCCGCAAACACTATAGGGACACTCGAAAATCATTTTTCACCATAGAAACACTCGGAATTGGAAGAATTTGATGAAAAATGTAAGAACCCCACACTTTCTCTCTCTAAAAATCTCCAAAATCATAGAATATGATCAGCAAATGGAACCAGATAGCTCTAATACCACTTGTAGACGCAAGGAGCGATGGATCGTTTGCTAATCACGTGATAACGAGATGAAGACGAGATCAAACAAGTAAATACAAATGGAATTTGTATTAATGAGTCTTGAGAGCACACACACAGAAAGGTAGAATATGGCAAGAAGTTCTGAACTCTCTACACATGATACCTATTTGATAGGTACGACTAAATGAGCTGCGGACCACATCCGGACCATCTGGTCCGGGCGGACCATTTGGTACGCAGGACCAACTGGTCCGCTGCCCTCATAGTCACACACACATATGCTCTCACATAGATACAATACACGAGACACAACGTAGCATAAGAATATGCTTCTACACTAACAATGTAGACCAAGCGTTGGAAGATGCTTCTTGGGTAGAGGCTATGCAGGAAGAGTTGCAGCTATTTAAAAAATTAGGAGTTTGGCATCTTGTTGATTTAAGAACCTTGTGGAACTAAATGGTTTTTCAAATGCAAAAAGGACGATCGCGGTATCATCGTCAGAAACTGTCACACCCCAGAAAAATGATTGGGTGTGAGCGAGATGGAATCATAGTCACAGATATACAGAACAACTACTATTAAATTCAAACGTTAATTAAAACATAATATCATTAATTGTTGCAGCGGAAACAGTGGTAAACGATATTGTCTTACATCTGAACCTTAAAAGTCAAGTTTCATTATTGAAAACATAAAGTAGTTAGTTAGGATAGATTGGGACTAGGACTCCAACGAAGCAGGTCCGAATATAAAGGCGAAATCCCATTTGCACGGCTTCCATGATCAGCTTAGTTACCTGAGAAATCATTAGTTTAAAAGGGTCAACATAAAGTTGGTGAGGTTCACAGGTTTAGGACTCGATAGTAAGATTATAAAGCAGTTTTCAGGAAACTCAGAATGTTATATAAGCTTACTGTTGTAGTTGTATGATCTCACATGAACCTTGATTTCAAATACTAACGGTTTACCCACCCATGGTATCCTCGCCCAAGAGATACCGAACAGGCAAGAATAACTGACGTGTACCCCTTGACAATATACGAAGTCAGGATTGGAGCTACCAACCTGGGCATGGTTGTCAACCCAAATAGATCTATACACTAGTTATCGTTTCGATCAGAACTAATTGAAATCAACTAATGGTTGGATTCAGTTGTACTAACGTTTATAACGATAAAGTACCAGTTGTTGGGCAATCAGTAAGAGAACAGATAATCATATCTTGGAGTCTCAAAGAGACGTTTTGCGCCAAGATTATTTAAATGTTGAGCATGTTGCTAAAGTGAAAGAAATCACAACTTCAGGTCTTCTGAAGTTGTTGATAAAGACCAGAGAATTACGAGAAATCGTCAAGTATTCAAGATCAGGCTACGATCAAGTTGAGGAGGAGTTTGTTCGAAGATTTATTTCATTGGACGAACGAATTCTACACTTGCGGGGGAGCTTGATTGAAGATACAGATTTAAAGATGTTGAAGAGATACCGCACACGACGAGAGGGAGTTTGTTGATACCTGATATGTGCGTCGTGTGAAGTATCCAACCAAGGTTCAAGATAAGTCCAAGTTTGGCTAGGATTGTTGTCTGCCGAACCTGGTCCGAACCAGGAGTTCGGACCTGCCGAACCGGGAGTTCGGACAGGGTTCGGCCAGCAGGCTATATAGAGCGATTTGGTCTTTTTTTAAGTACGAGTGAGAGTCTGAGTTAGCCTTAAGTGTGTGTTTCTGAGGTGTGATTCTCTGAGTCTATATCTGAGTGTTACTTATTGTAATTGTTCTTTGATCAATATAACAATCGGTTAATTACTTGTTTCGTATTCGTTATAGCTAGATTGAGTAGACGATCCAACGCTCACAACTTTTCAGTTTTGCGTGAATATTATAATTTTGTGTTTTTATTTATATGTCATTGCATGGTTGTTGTAACCTTAATTTTATGAGTTACTTCATGCGTGAAATTACAAGTAAAATGCGTGATAATAGAATCTCAAATTTTTTGAACTTATGTTCATGTATTTTTAGCGTGAGTCATACATAATTATAATGTGCGTAATAATGTTGTATTTTATTATTACACTTGCGTATTTTTAAGGTTGATTTTGTTTTTTTTGCAGAATCATTGATAAAGTTTAAGTAGTTTTGTTTTAGTTTTTTACTAGAGTTTTTCTGTGTTTGCGTGATTATTTTAATATGTGCGTAATTTTATCATTTGTGTGATTAGTTTATAGTTTGCGTAATTCTAAGTTCGAATTGGCTTTTATATATTACTGGTTAGTTTTTTTTTTGAATATTCATTTTTGATGTGTTTTTTCTTTTTAATAATGTACATAAATTGAAGTAAACGTAAACCAACATAAATGAAGAAATACCAAAATTATTATTATTATTATTTGATAACAGGGATACATTCTACTGATAGGCTTGTAAAAAAGACTTTTTTTAACTCAAAAGAGGCACTCATAGCCTCGAGTATTTTGTTTATTGTTTCCATCTTCTCCATATCCGTTTTGTCCTGGTATATCATGAACAAACGGGAAATGTCTTGAAGTGAATTATTTGGCAGACTACTTATCTTCTGCGCGATTTCTTCTCTGGCTTGCGTGTTTTCTTGGAGACTTTCGAAATTTTATTCGAGGACGTCTATCAACAGTTTCTCCTTGTTGTACTCCAACATTATTTGTCGAGTTAGTTTCTCCTTGAGAGCATTGTTGTTGGCTTCTGTGGTGTTGGAGGAAGATGAACATTTTTTCGTTTATCTGTGTTTTTGTGATTTGATGTTTAATTTAACGAACTGTGTTTGCATGATTTCCAAATGCAATCGAGTGCCTAGTTTTATAGACGGTGGATGATGAGATTCACGTGGTATTAAATGCGTCACCTGCATTTTTATTTATTATCGTATTAATGGGGACGGTTAGGGAGGTGAAATGGAAGCGATATAACTTTTTTATTTTTGAGTTTATTATGTATTTTTTTTAATTGTATCCGACGTTTCATTTTCCCTCCATTTTTCTGTTCTGTATAATGCACATTCCATACTCGACGCACAAAGTCCCCAAATCTCCCATATATCCCAGACCTAATTTCAATCTTCTCATCCTTTTAACATAAAAAAATGGCGTCTTCTACATCGAACCCTAACTCTACATTTAAATACGCAGTCATGCAAATTGTTGAACAAATGCGTGCGAAAGAATCGAAGGATGATCGCAAAATGCGTAATTCTTTTGCCATGATCAGGGGTCTTACTGTCAACAGCATCCAAGGCCGCATCAGGATGCTCAAGGAGCTTGTGGATGAGCCGGAGTCCATGATGAAAGATGTTGCTGCTGAGTATATTACTCAGCAGCCGGAGCTGAAGGAGGAGATTCATACCCTCCTTAGTGGTGTTGTCGACAACACCATTAAGAAAGGTAAGGACAGTGTAAAGGTTGCGAAAATATTTAAGAAGATTTAGGCACCAATTTTTTGGGGGTTATTTTTTGATGTTTTTTGATCTTTAGTAGTATATTCCACTTGTAAATTTTTATAAATATTAATATATGGCACTTTTTTCTTTTTAAATTATTATATGCTTTTTGTATTATATTGTTTGCGTTATTTTATTGGAACAACATGCGTTATTTTATTAAGTGTGAAACATGTGGTTTTTTGTGAGTTTTCAGGAGTGTATGCGCGATTTTTAGAACAACGTGCGTGATTGTTTTTATATATATGTTAGTTACTTGAATCAGGTAGGCTACTAACGCGTGAATTTTTATGTATGTTAGGCTATTAATGCATGATTTTTTAACAAATGCGATTATGTTCTGTGTGTTTGCGTTATCTTTTATTAACAACATGCGTTTTTTTAAAGTGTAAGACAGGTAGGTTGTGCTTTGTGAGTTTTTTAGAGTGTATGCGTTATTTTTATATCAAATATGCGTTATTTTATGTTAAAAAAAGTAAAGGGTGCGATTTTTATTTTGAATACATGCGTTTTTTTAGGTGTAAGACAATTAGGTTGTGTTGTTGTGAGTTTTTAGAGTCTATGCGTTATTTTTATGTATAAAAAGTAAGGGTGCGTTATTTATTGGAATACATGCTTATTTTATTAAAGTGTAAGTAAGTTAGTCAGGTTTGTGTTTTTGTGAGTTTTTTAAAGTGTATGCGTGATTTTTATTTCAAATATGCGTTATTTGATTTTTATTTCAAATATGCGTTATTTGTTTAAAGGTTAAAGGTTTGCGTCGTTTTTTGTTTGATGCGTAAATATTTTTGCGTATGCGTGTTTCATTTAAAGTTGAAAAGACTTTAGTACCCTTTTTTATGACTCGGCGTCCTTTTTTTAAAATAATTAATCTTGTTCCATTTTAGCGCCGTCAGATAAAAAAAAAGCCCGCATATGTGCGCCGAGATCCCTTCGCGCCCTTCGCACGGAAAACATCCTTTGTACAATAACTTTTCCCTATATATATATATATATATATATATATATATATATATATATATATATAGGGTTAGGATCCTGCGAAAACACATCTTTTTGTGAAAACTGCGAAAACACATATTAAAACTCACATAACTTTTTCATACGTTAACGATTTTTTATAAATTTGCGCCAAAAGTCTTAGAATTACGTTATCTTTAAATCTGGAGCAAAATATTAAAAAAAAACTGAACGTTTCTTTTCCCGTGTGATGCACATGTGCATCATATAATTAAAAAAAGTTATAAAATGCTATTTTTTTCTTTAAATCTAAAGATAACACAATTATAAGATTTAGGGTGCAATTTCTTTTTAAACTATTAATGTATATCACATGTATGAGCGTTTTTTTGGTATGGTGCACATGTGCATCATTCAATAAAAACGCAAAAAAATAATGAAAACTAAAAAAAGCGTTAAGTTTTTTTAAACTTTTATAGGATTAAAGATAATATAATTTTAAGACTTTTGGTGCAAATTTTTATAAAAAATATTAACGTATGAAAAAGTTATGTAGGTTTAAAGATTTGTTTACGCAGTTCTCACAAAAAAGGGTGTTTTCGCAGGATCCTTCCCCTATATATATATATATATATATATATATATATATATATATATATATATATATATATATATATGTGAAAGTTCAAATACAAAGGGTTTTTTTCCCATGCGAAGCGTGCGAAGGAAAGGGAGGCCGACGCGTGGCGTTTTCTTTCTAGATGCGGATGGGCATTTTTGTTAATTTAAAGTTTTTAATTAAAATAGACGGTAGATTACATCACAGCGTTTGTTTTTAATTATGTATGTTTTACGTGATTTGTTGTAAGGTGTTTTATATCGAGTTCCTTAATGCGTCAAAATAAAAACAACATGCGTGATTATAGACAGTCAGTTAATTAATTTTTTTAACTTATGTTCATGTTTTTTTTTCTTTTTGTAAGAGTTTTTTTGTTTGCGTTTTTATTTTATAATTGCGTAATTGTATTTTTTTGTTTTTATTGTTTTGCGTGAATATTATATTTTTGTGTTTTAATTATATGTCGTTTCGTTGTTTGTTTTAACCTTAATTTTATGAGTTACTTCATGCGTGAAATTACAAGTAAAATGCGTAGAATCTCAAAATTTTTGAACTTATGTTCATGTATTTTTAACGGTAGTCATACACAATTATAGTGTGCGTAATAATGTTGTATTTTATTGTTACACTTGCGTATTTATAAGGTTGATTTTGTTTTTTTTTGCATAATCATTGATCAAGTTTAAGTAGTTTTGTTTTAGTTTTTTACTAGAGTCTTTCTGTGTTTGCGTGATTATTTTAATATGTGCGTAATTTTATTGTTTGCGTGATTAGTTTATAGTTTGTGTAATTCGAAGTTCGAATTGTTTTTTATATATTACTAGTTAGTTTTTTTTAATAATCATTTTTGATGTGTTTTTTATTTTTAATAATGTGCATAAATTAAAGTAAACATAAACCAACATAAATGAAGAATAAAATGAAGAAATACAAAAATTATTATTATTATTATTATTTGATAACATGGATACATTCTACTGATAGGCTTGTAAAAGAGACTTTTTTAACGCAAGGGAGGCACTCATAGCCTCGAGTATTTTGTTTATTGTTTCCACCTGTTTCCATATCCGTTTTGTCCTGGTCTATCATGAACAAACGGACAATGTCTTGAAGTGAATTCTTTGGCAGACTGCTTATCTTCTGTGTTATTTCGTTTCTAGCTTAGGTGGCGTCGATGCATTCGAAAGATGAAACTCCGGCTATTATTCAGAAGTTGTTATCCAAGTTTGGATCGGTGTACAAGTACAAAATCTGTCGCATTCGGACTGAAAATGGTACCGAATTCAAGAATGCTAAAATGACAGCTTTTTGTGATTCTCTTGGAATTGTACAAGAATTTAGTGCACCGTATACTCGACAACAGAACGGAGTTGCTGAAAGAAAGAATCGAACACTGATTGAGACAACTCAAACTATATTGTCGGATGCACGTTTACCAATCAAGTTTTGGTCTGAAGTGGTTCACACTGCATGTCATGTGCTAAATCGTGTTCTGATTGTCAAGCGGTTCAACAAGACAAGTTATCACTTAAGGGTCATAAGCCGAATTTACACTTTTTAGAGTCGTTTAGGTGTCTGTGCACTGTTCTCAAGGAAGGCGGAAAGTTTGAAGAAAAAGCGGTTGAAGGCATTTTTGTTGGATATCATCATCCAATGAAAAGAGTTTACTTTCCTACTTCAAAAACAATTGAGAGTCATTTGAATGTTGATTGTCAAAGACACACTTTTCTGACACCCAAGACAGTTAATATTCCTGCTTTTGACTACAAGAATTTATTAGATTCTTTCTCGAATGCACATAATGATTCTGCTGATGAACTTATTGAAGAACTTCTAGCTGCTGATATGTTGCATACAATGTATAGTTCCGAATCATGGATTGCGAAGCTTCCAAGTGTTTCTAATACTGCTTCATCAAGTCAGCATGTTTCTATCCTAGAAACAATGAGTTCGTCTGATGATGATGAAAGTACTTTTCATGAAGCTAAATCGGCACCAGTTGATGATCCGATTAGTTTACCAAGTACAAGTTCTTCAGTCCCGGTTTCTTTACCGATTGGTGATCTCTCTAGCTCAGAGGAAGCAGATGAAAATTTAAATATTCTTGCATACAATATTGTGGTTCCCGACACAACCACTATTCGTATTCACAACATACATCCTCAAGAGAATATTATTGGAGATCCGACTTCTGGAGTGCGCACATGACATCAATTGTCTGATTCTGTTGATGCTTTGATTGCTGAAATTCGGGTTTCAGGGGTTTAGAATGAAGTGTTTCTTTCTTGTTTTCTATCTCAAGTGAAGCCTACCTGTAGACGCAAGGAGCGATGGATCGTTTGCTAATCACGTGATAACGAGATGAAGACGAGATCAAACAAGTAAATACAAATGGAATTTGTATTAATGAGTCTTGAGAGCACACACACAGAAAGGTAGAATATGGCAAGAAGTTTTGAACTCTCTACACATGATACCTATTTATAGGTACGACTAAATGAGCTGCGGACCACATCCGGACCATCTGGTCCGGGCGGACCATTTGGTACGCAGGACCAACTGGTCCGCTGCCCTCATAGTCACACACACATATGCTCTCACATA
>JBCNJP010000379.1:0-33000 GCA_039602395.1 Deinandra increscens subsp. villosa
CCACGTTTTTATTAACATATGTGGCTAAAACACAAATATATGTGACCATATAATACCAAAGGCCATGCTTTTTATATTTTAACGTGGTCGTTGCCACCCTTTCGTCATACGTATTGGGACAAAAATTATGATTTCAGCAACCCATTTGGCCACATTTTTTTAACATATGTGGTTAAAACACAAATATACATGACCATATAATACCAAAAGCTACGCTTTTTATATTTTCACGTGGCCGTTGCCACCCTTTGGCCACGCGTATTGGGACAAAAATTATGATTTCAACAACCCATTTGGCCATGTATTTTTTAATATATGTGGCTAAAACACAAATATATGTGGCTATATAATACAAAAGGCCACATTAAACAAACACATGTGGCCGTTGGGACCCTTCGGCCAAGTTTTTTGGAAGAATTGTTTTACTACAACAATGAATATTGGTACCCTTTAGCCACGCTTTTATAGGGCTTCAGCCACTAATATTCTAACGTGGTCGTATCATACATTTGGTCACGAGACCTTTGGTCTCTATTAAAATGGAAAAAAATATGGCCAAAGGGATACGGCCGCGTTATTTTTCTGTGGCCAAAGGGTATTTTTGACGTAGTGTTATTCAACTTAGAGAGCACGAATTTGACCTTTACGCATCGATTTTGAGAGATTAGTCACTTGGGCACATGTTAGGGGTCTTAGAAGCATCATTACCCTATAAATGCCATATCAAACAACCTTTTAATCTCCACCAATTCACTGATTAAAAGCCTCAAAAACCCTAAGAACACCCATAAACTTCATCGATCTAATACGAGCAAACGACAAGGATCCAGGAGCTGAAATTCTGTAGTTGAGCATCACTAGGTATGATTAACAATAATCTATTTTAGTTTTTGATAATATCGTTGTTTTGTCAGGTTTCATAAAAAAAAAAAATTAGAGTTCTTGAGCTTGTTTTGGTAAAATTAGATGATCGGGTGGGAATTAGGGTCTGAATTTTTGTAGGTAATCCTAAATTAATGTATTTTAAGAAATGCATAAGTTAATTTCGTGTTTGGGAAAGGTTTGGTATTGATTTATAAACGAGTTAAAACTAGGGTTCTCAAGACGTTGTTCTGCCAAAATTGGGTAAACGGGGTTGAATTAGGGTTTGATATTTTAAAGGATATTAAAAAATGTTATAAAGGATAATACCCTAATTTGGTTTCAAATAAAAATGATTTTTGATAATAAAATGAGAAATACGTGAAATTAGGGTTTTAAAATATAGTTAATTGATATTAAATAATCCGGAAGTTATTGGTACTTCGTTTTTTGTATTAGAATATGTTTATATATATAATAAGTATATATGAGTTTATAAATGATAAATAATAAAGTATTAAAAATACCGAGTTAATCGGATACTTAGAAGTTCGTGCGGACCGAAAGGGTAAGCGCCTGTACATTTGGGTTTCTGGCAAAGCGGAAGTGTCGCATAAATCCCAACTGAGACCTGGCACACCTCACTGGGCGATCCCGAAGTGAACGTTTACTTATAGGAATGTACATCTTCATATTATCAGTAAAAATGTTATTTTACCTATAAGGGCATTTTGGCCTTAGAAAAGGTTAATCCTAATAAATAGATATTATTGAGATAATGAATCATATTAATAAACATAGGATGTATTTATAATATATAGCCTTGAATTAATGCAATCTGATTTGCGATTAGGTTAAAACTGTGGATCATAATGGAGATTTTGTCCAAGTAACGAGTAAAGAGATAAGGTGTGTTCTATGAGCCTACTTTTAAATGCTTTAAATGCTTTAATGTTTTGCGCTAGTATACATACATAATTTATGAAAATGTATTCAATTGATAATTGTGAGTTGATATATACGTGTTATGTGATAAAGTTGCTTATAATTGCTTATACGTGTCATGCAATTACATTGATTATAATGTGATGTGTATATACTTGCTTTGAAATTTAATGAACAAGTGATCAGGGAGTTTTTAGTAAATAGTTAGTGAATATGTACTTATATATGAGAACAGGTGATGCATTTGTTGAAGTATTATGTGATTGATAAGCTGCTGGTACGTCAATATATATATATATATATATATATATATATATATATATATATATATATATATATATATATACTCTAATGGTATATTGGGGGATGCTCATTAGTTGTAGTATATGAATACCTTATCATTGTCTACTAACAAACCTAAAGCATTTGTGTATTTAACTAGGGGTGGGTAGTGTACATGGTTGGAAATTAAGTCATTAAGACAAATAAATGACCTAATAAGCATGTGTTGCTGCTTAAGAACGAAGGGTCGCTGCTTCCCCATAGTGGTGGCTTAGGGAACCGTGTACGGACGGAGCTGCAATTGGTCATTGTAACAACTATCTTACGCCAAGGTGAGATGACGATTGCGGTGGTGGGCGAACCTTTCCTAGGATATAGAAGAATGAAGAGTCGTTGCTTCCCCATAGTGGTGGCTTAGGGAACCATGTATGGACGGAGCTGCATTGGGTCATTGTAATACCCATCCTTCGTGATGGGATGAAGAGTGTAGTGGTGAGAGGACATTTCATGAAGAACCAAAGAGTTAGTTAAATATAGTGACCTAGAAGTTGAGCCTAGGGTTACAGTTAAGATACTGGGGTTACATTATCATAGTGATAACGTGTTAGTAATTTATATGTGATTTATATGAATTGTTAAAATCATGTGATAGTCAAAAATGGTTTTGAACTAAACGGTGGAATTCACCAGCGTAAGCTAACCTTTTAAAAGTATGTAAGCTAGATTCTGATGCACCAACTGGTCAAGCTACGATTATGATGTAGGAGGGGATGGTGAAGATGCGGGTTGATGGATAACTACTTTATGTTAAATATATCTTATGTTGTATTACGTTTCCGTGGTGTAAGATACCGAGTTGTCAATAAATAAAAGTTTTAGTTTCCGATGTTTTTGTGATCTCTGATTAAATCATGTGTTGATGAGTAAATTCGAAGACGTGGCGTCGGACCGCGAGGGGCCGGGTGTCACAAGTTGGTATCAGAACACTAGTTTAAGAGATTTGGGTACTTTGAAGAGTATCTAAACTTAAACTAGGACGCGAGCCCTTAGTTAGGAATGCCTATAGTGTAGTTAGATGCTATTTGGAGAAAACATTGGGCCATAATAGGAGTAGTCCCACATTTACCTGTAAGGAGAAACGATTAATGGCAACTAGCTACTGCCGTTAGGAATTTATCCCTACGAGTAATGTGAAATGCCATCTATTATATGGCCAGATGTGTCAAAGTAGGCTGAAATGCCTGCTAGAGCAACATAATATTAATTAGATTGCTAGTGAGCGAGATCGGGAAGTAGACTTAGGTATAATCAGAGCGGAAGGTAGTTAGTACATAGATAATATGGCAAGTAAGTAACTACACAAATCTCTATATCTACTAATCTGCTATATTATCATGTTCTATCTATAGTCCAACTAAGGATACTTACATTTGCGTCTTAATTGAAGGAGCACGAGATGGCGGGAAGAGGTCATGGCAGAGGCAGAGGCAGAGGCAGAGGAGGAGTCCGAACCCCGATAGGACAGACTAGTACAAGGCTATAATACGCATGCAAATCCAGATGTTAATGTCAGAGCTGGAAATCCCGAGAATGGAGATCAGAGAGGAGGCCCTATAAATGGCCAACTAAGAGCTGCATTGGCTGGAGAAGTAGCAAGAGCTCTATAAGATGTGATACCCACAATTGCTGCCGAGATGCAAAGACGTAATGGAGCTGATGCTATTGCAGGATGTGGAGTTGGTCGTGGAGCTGGTCGTGGAGCTAATGCTGGTGGTGGAATTGGCCATAAAGCTAAAGTTGAAGATATTCCTCTTAGGCATGGATGTTTGTACAAATCCTTTTGCGGATGCAGACCTCCATCTTTTGACGGGAACAAGGATGCTACAGCTACTTTTCGATGGATACATGAGATGGAAGCTGTGATCAATAACAGTAAGAGTTCTGAAGCTCAGGCGGTGAAGTATGTTGCACATTCGTTCATTTCTGAAGCTTTGTTCTGGTGGGAGATGATCAACCAAACCAAGGGAGAGGAAGAAGTGATGAATATGACCTAGACTAATCTAAAGAGCAAGTGATGGAAAGTTTCTGTCCACAACATGAGCTGGACATGTTGGAGATGAACTTCTTGAGAATCGAAGCTGGATACATGACTCACGGTGAGTATACGAAAAAATTCAGCATTATGGATCGATTACTTCCAACTTTGGTGTTTAATTAAGAGATAAGAGTTAGGCGTTACACGCAAGGATTTCCATTTGAGGTGCGAAAGTGTAACACTTCTAATAAAAATCAGGTTGGTTCGAGGACTACAATAAGGAAAATCTTAAGCTTTTATAAGACCTTTGGCAGATACGGCCGTATCACATAAAGGTAATAAGATCGTATCATGGAGGGTATCGTATCAGTCTAAGTGGAATACGCTCGGGTCGGATCAGTATCCGTTTGCCTAACAGCGCGATACGGCTATATCGCTTAAAGGCGATATGCCCGTATCCGGTCAGGGCGCTATAACCGAATATTGACCATATTTTGGTCATTTTCTGCCAACATATTCTATAAAGGACACACACTCTCTGCTCCAGTCGAACAGAGGGGACTCCAGGTGTCTGACAGAGCCAAGAAACAAGATTCAAGGTGGAGAAATCTTGTGGTAAGATTCTAATCACATTCTATTCAAAAATTTGATGAATGTGTAGCATATGGAACTGATATAAGCTTAAAATCTGTTACAGAAATGATGTGAGAATCATCAAGGACTAGTGAATTGCTCAAGAAGTTGAGATAATTCAAGGTATGAGTTTAGATTGTACATGCATGAGCAAAATTACCAAATTTGGAAAGTTTACAAATTAAGCCTTAATCATCACATGCAGATACAATCTGTAGGGTTTGAGATCATCGAAAGATTATTCTGAACTATAGGAGCCAGGAGAATCATCAAAAAGAGGTTAGATCACGAATTTGGTACATTTTATAAAAATTGTATGCATGCATCTAATTTGGTCATCAAAATGGGTTTAAGGATGTTACTGAGTCCTATGGATAGTCAAAACTATTTGGTAAATGACTACAAGAGTTTTGGAATCAATTCAGTAACTAAAAACAAGTAGAATCAAAGAAATGACCTTGTATGTATTCCGTCTTCAGGCAATACGGCCGTATACATTAAGGGTAATACGGCCATATCCCAGGTCAGATGGCCAAAAAGGGAAAGAACTGCTTGAATATGCCCGTATGAGGTTTACCGTAATACGGTCAAATTCAAATACCCGACCGTATTAAAACACTTAGTATACAGCCATATCGCGGGTTAGCCAGAAAACCAATATTCATGATGTATGAATATGACCATATCATTGATGTTGAATACGCCCGTATTCATACCAAAACAGTAAATGATCATAAATTTATCTTAGAATTAGTAGTATGTTAAAAGGGTTAGTAGAACAATATTAATCAGATTATAACCCGGACCAGTTTGGAAAAGTTTGTATCGTCTTAAAGATCAAAGTTAGGATAATCCAATCAAAGTGAGAAATGGATTTAATAATATGTGTTAGGTTATTTTCATCTGTAACGAGGAATAAGTGGGTAACCTTTGCTCATTTCCCAATATCCGTGAGTTCCATTAGCTTCCCTATTTTAACTTATGTTTTTGGGCTGCATATGAACTGTTTTAAATTATTTATTCTCAATATGCTATGTTAGTTTTAAAGTTTTTGTTGTGAATTGAGTGGTTAGTTAATGTTGGCTAATATTCATTCAAGCGGACATTACTTGGGTCATTAGGGTCCCTCAGTCGTGGCCGCGGGGCATATATTGGAACTTTACAGCTACCTGTATAGGGAGTCGGTACAGGCTCATACCCATGCGATACCTAGTATTAAATTATGATGGTATGTCATATATGTTGTGTACATGAAGGGAATACAGGTGCACGCACCTGTGTTTACTGGATTGAGTTTTGACCTTAGGCAGGACCCACGATTCACAACAGGCATATGTATATTTGAGAATTATATAAATAATTTTGTTTGGAGTCACTAGCTGCAGCTCACCAACAACTTTTGTTGTTGACATGTTTTAGTTCATATTGCAGATAATTAGCTGGGCGGTTGGGACATGGGAACTTGAGGAGGGTAGTTTGTGGGACAATTAGATATGCTTCGTAGCTTAAATTCGTTCATTGCTCTTCGTTTGTTGTTTCTGTTATGCTTTTATTGTTTAGTCTTAGAGTAAACATGGGACCAAGTTTAGACACATTATTCCATCGTTTTTATATATTTAAATAAGTGGTCTATTGTGTATGTTAGTTAACCGTTGTCTGTGTATGTTGGTATTATGTTGTGCACCCTGACTTAATCTGAGCTTCCGCGAGATAGTGATATAGGCAACCGTTCTACACTCGCTCTCCCCGTCTCTGGAAGGGGTGGCGGGGGAGGGTATGACCGGTTGGTATCAGAGCTCAAGGTTCGAACAGATTAGGTGCTTTCGTAGAGCCCCTAAGTTTGAACCTTAACGGCTCTAAGACTAAGTACAGAAGCTATTACTAGACTTAGGTTGATATATGTATGCTAGGCAGCTATAAGGGATTAGTGTAAGGTCGGTAGTAGTCACATCCTTGCAAACTGTTATTCCTATCCACAGGTGCACTAAGATTTGATGAAACCTACCAGATAGATGGAAGCTGATAGTCTATCCTGTGTTTAAGATTAATTTAATTTTTAAGAAATTGATCATCTTAGTGTGAGATGGGGTTAGTGCTCTACGCTTGCATTGGGAAGTTATTCTATAGTTCCATGCTAATAATTTTCATCTACAGGTACCAGTGAAAATGTGGGGTTTTGGAAAATCTTCATCTTCTGGAAGCAAAGGAAGCAAGGGGAGTAAGAACAGCAAAGGAAAGAAGGCGGATGAAGGACCAAGTCAGCTGGTACCATCTATGAGTCCAGCTCCATCCGCTAGTGAACCCCCACAACCTCCTAAGAAGCGAGGCCAAAAGCCAAAGATGTTAGTGATTCCTGGAATCTTATACCGAGTATCAACTGAAGAATGGAAAGCAGTGAGTGCATGAGCGGCGAATCATCTACTCAATCATGATGATAAATGTGTAATTCGAGTATGAAATCAAAGACACAAGATGTAAATACAATAGAAACTTTATTATTGCTTTCAAAGATTACACACAAAACACACAGTAGATTTGACAAGAAGTTGTAAATCTATACAAGGCAAACCTATTTATACTAAGCTCACTGTCACGAACTGGAGCTCACATAAAGTGCCACTTCGTGGAGTCACGAAGTGTGACTTCGTGTCCACTTCGTGGGGTCACGAACTGTGACTTCGTGTCCAGTTCGTGAGCAGCCTTCCAAGCAGCTTTGTCTTGTTTATGATACTTCACATGACGAACTAGATAATGCTCTAACAAACTCCCCCTCGATGTGTGTAGTATCTGTTTCTCCACATAGTGTTGTATCTTCAATCAAACTCCCCCTGAACTTGATGGTTAGTCTGATCTTGAATACTTGACATTGCAGCGCGTGTTTTCTTTTTATCAACAGCTTCAGAAGACTTGAAGTTGTGATAATCTCCTTTCACTTTAGTACCTGGCCAACATAAATAATCTTAGCGCAAAACTTCTCTTCGAGACTGCAAGATATTTTGATTTTGAAATTTGATTTGTATCCCCTGTTGATCAATTGAAAACAAACAAGAAATAAAATCTTTTTGACTTTTCTAAACTTTATATCAAAACACACCTAAATTATTTTTGGTACTTTCTGATAAGGAAAGTAAATGCATTACAGAATCAAACACTATTTTTGTCTTTTGTGAGAAAGATCACGACTAAGGATCATAGTGATCATAACGTGTTGAACTACACTTTAATTTCAATTATTTTAGCACATAAGCCATGTGGATTGCAGATATTATTTGTCCAACTCTAAACTCAGGCAGAATCATACTCATAACATCTAGATATGTTAAGGTATTGATTAGATTTGTTTTGACCAGTATACCCCACACTATCAGACATACTCAGATATGCTTTTGTATCACACTTTGTGATTCCACTTGTGAATTAACACATAGTGATTGTAATTATGATATAGTCAACTGTGTTCCATGCAAAAAGAAATAAGAACGTTAAATCGTCTACCTTAAGGTCGATCTTTTGATATGCAGATAAGGCCTCGGATTTAACAAAAATAAGAAAATAAAACAAGTTGAAAATGTATAATTCAACAACAATTAGGTTGGTCTTGTGGACACGCAGAGAAAGTCCGTTGAATTATATGAAACACCAAAGAAACTAAAGCAGAACCTTAAATGAACAAATACTATCAGGTCGATACTTCCGTATACGTAGAGATAGTCCGATCATTTAAGAAAATAAAGAAAATCAAACAAGTTTATATTTTTGCAAAATGAACACATGTATACACAGTGACTTTTTATTTTTCTTTTCACATATCTTTTTCCTGATATCTTGAAATATGCATCAAGTTGTTGTCCACTAGGTCAAGCATCAGATTTAGTGTATATCACATTTGTATACTTACTGATTTGCCGAGCCTACCAAGTACATCGAACAATGATCTTATGGTTTTTTCACTTACTCTGTCCATGGCTCAGATAACATCAGCCAATGTATCATTATTTCCCAATTATGTCAGATACAATTTCTTATTTTTCAATGTTTTTGTACTTTTTGCATTTTTCAATTTTTTATCTTTTCCATAAAACTTTCTCCCCTAAAAATGACAAACTCTATTTATAAATTTTCATTTTTACCATTTGAAAATGACATACTATTTTCATAATTTTCAATTTCTGACAAACAAAAAAAAAATCCCCCTCAGAATGAAACGGGGTGATAGATGAAAGAAAATTGATCAATCAACATGGATACCTTCGTTTTTAGCATGTTGGAAAACACAAATTTGGTTTGGAAATTCAATTTAAATTAAAATAGCCTGAACCTGTGACATCTGAATCTGGTCTTGTTACAACTGCAACTATTGAACAGAATGATAGATATTTCACTATCCGCAATCTTTTAACTACCGATAGGTCTTCCTGAAATACCTGCTGACACCAAATAAAACATTAGTTGCTTTGGAATCGACCCGATTCAACTACATTGGGTTGCCCGATGTCTTCCAGATAGTCTTTGTTGGCCTTGGAAACAACCTTTGGTTTCCAAATCATTAAAGGTGACCATTTTTTATCAGAACCTGAAACTGTTTCAACTGGCATCTTTCATCCAGACGATTTACGAGCTGTTTTGAACTTTGGCGACAATGGTTCATAAATTTTTTTACCATTTTGATCTACATATTTTGAATTGTTGTGGATGTATGCAGTCATTGACAGTTGGCAGCAAGATGTCCAGGTTGACGACATGCATAGCAAATTCTTTCCAAAAATTTAGGTAAACTTGAAATATTGTTTGAATGTTAAACGATGAAGAATTATCACAACCAAAATGATCAAAAAAATCACCATAAGAATCATACCTCGGAGATTTACTTCGCGAAGAACTCTTAAATTCATATGAAGAACCTCCAGAATTATAAAAATTAGTCTTGGAATAGAAAGCAACATTTTTGTGACAACTGCCGAATTCCCAGTTAACACCGTTAACTATTTCCGTTAATTCTGTTAGCAAACCCGTAGCCCGTTATTTTAATGTTTATATAAAAATATATTACTAATTAATTTAGTCATTTAATTCATGACTTTATGAGTTTCTTGAAAGATTACATTTTGTAAGAAAACGGGTTTCGTACGCGATTTAAGTTTTATGTGCGTACACGGTAACGAGACTTTTCCCGACTAATTATTTCATGTTAAATAAGTTATAAACGCTTGGAAACATTCCTAGTATTTTAAAGTTCAAGTTTTGGGTTTACACCCCACTTATTACTTGTTTTAGAGCAGTTACACATGAGTTGGGACTTGAGGGACTAAAGGTGTAATTTAGCTAAAGTCATAAAGCAGCCCAAACCCCACCTCCCACCCCTCATTCACGTTCACTTTCCTTTCCCCTCTAAAAACTCACGGTTCCACCTTCTCTACACATACACACCTTCAAATTTGATGAAATTTCCTTCAATTAAGCAAAAATCAAGGGTTTTATGCTTCCTCAAGCATCAAGAAGTTTAGAGAAGGGTTTGGTTTCACTTCATCTTCTAAAAATCTTCCATCTTCACTTCACCTAGTAAGCCCTAAAAATTTTTATGTTGAAATTTCTTGATTACATGTGTTTATTTTGTGTTTATGTGCAAATTGGTGTGTATTCATGCTCTTGAATCATGTTTTATGATGGGTTAAGTTAAATTATGATTTTGGACAGATTTGCTAGTGTGTTATGGCTGAGAATTTCATGTGGTTAGGTGGTTAGAAGAGTTCTTGAAGAATTTGGGTATATGAGGACTTGAAAGTGAGGAACATGTGCTTATATGTAAGTGACATGCTTGATTTTTGCTATGATTGTTGTATGATCGTTATGACAAATAGAAATGCATGATAATATGATATCTAGGTTGTTACAAGTATTTACATGAAGTTTGATGATCACAGGATTGGCCAAAACCGTCAAAATGAAATTTATGCATTTTGACCCATTAGGACAGATTCTGTCCAAGTTAATGGGTCGACTTGCGCAGGTCATAACTTGCTCAATTCTTATCTAAATCAGTTGATTCTTTTTCCATGGTAAAATTCCATGTCTTAGCTTTGACAGGGCTACTCGCACGCTATCCAAAACCTCCGTTTGGTCACACAAAAGGTTGCTGCAAGTTAGGTGCGCAGGGCTGTAATTTTCAGCAAAAAGTAAACTTTGCATTTTGGTTGGACATGATTATTGTGTTTTATTGAAGGTATTATAAAATGAAAATGTTTTTTATATATTAAAACTAAGATCTGGAAGTTTTAGTAACAAACTCCATGTTTTGATCAAGTTATGAATTTATTTGGTTCAATTTCACTACTTTGACTTTCTACAATAAAACTGATTTTTGGTCAACCATTTTAGGCGCGCATAACTTCCTTAATTCTTAACCTTTTGAGCTGATTCTTTTTGCAACATTCCCTAAATGTTGGTAATTATATGCCGGTAAATTTTAGAACCTAAATCCAAGAAATTTAGACAAATATTGTGAGTATCATAAGGACAGGGGTCATACCACTGATACCTGTTGGAATCTGAAGAGAGATCTTGATAAGGCAGTGAAGTCAGGAAAGTTGGCGCATTTGGTAAAGGTGATTCGGAACAATGTGCAGGGAGATGCACCTGTAATTAATATGGTGCAGTTGCATTTAACTGAACAGCATAGGAATGTTAGAAATAAAAATAATAGCCAAGTTGATTGGAAGTATAAAGAAATAACATTTCCGCCAATTTTAGAACAAATGGCTACCGAGGAACCAGTTGTTATATCTGCGAAAATTATGGATTCATGGTTAAGAGAATACATATTGATTGTGGAAGTGCAACAGAGATCATGTATGAGCAGTGTTTTAAACAGATGGGGTAGCATATGTTCACAGTTGTGTCCAACGTCGGTTCCTTTAATTGGTTTTGCAGGAGAAGTGGTAAGACCTATTGGAGAAGTTACTTTACCAATGGTAATAGGGAGTGGGTTACGGATGCGTAACTTGGATGTGTCGTTTTTATTTTTTGCGGCATCATCGGTACATAATATTATTTTGGGGAGACCATTTCTGAGAAGGTTGGGAGTAGTTATATCAGTAATGCACGGAATGATAAGATTTCCAACACCAGTAGGGATTGCTACTTTGTCATTTGAATCGAGTTTGCAAGTGTGTGACGTGAGTATACAGGATAATTCGAATTTGGATAAAGCAAAAGAGTGGGAAGGTGATAAATGGGTGATTAATAAAAAGTTCCCTGATCAAAAATTACAGATTGGGGAAGGTTTGTCGTTGGAAGCCAGAGGGAAATTATACGCTCTGTTAAAGAAAAATGTCGATGTATTTGCTTGGGAACCGTCGGATATGATTGGGGTGCCGAGGTCATTATCAGAACATAAATTAGCATTATATCTTGGAAGTAAGCCGGTACAGCAGAGACAGAGGGGTATGGATAATGAGAGAGCAGTTGTGGTAAATGAGGAAGTACAAAAGCTTGTAGAAGCTGTAATTCTGAGGGAAATTCAATATACAGAATGGGTGTCGAACCCGGTGCTAGTAAAAAAGCCAGACGGTTCTTAGAGGATGTGTATAGATTTCAAAGATGTTAATAACGCATGTCCTAAAGATTGTTATCCACTTCCGGAAATAGATCTAAAGGTGGATGTTGTGGTAGGGTTTCATTGGAAATGTTTTCTTGATGCATATAAAGGGTACCATCAGATCCAAATGGCAGAACAAGACGAAGATAAAACATCATTTATTACTCGGAAAGGTATGTTTTGTTATAAAAAGATGCCTTTTGGTCTCAAAAATGCAGGAGCAACCTATCAACGTTTAATGGATTGGGCTTTTCAAGGACAAGTTGGTAGAAATTTGGAAGCATATGTGGACGACATTGTTATCAAGAGTAGGAGTGAGGAAGATATGTTTAGAGATATAGAAGAAACATTTATGAAATTGAAAGAAATTAATATGCGACTGAACCCGAAGAAGTGTTCATTTGGATGAGTGCTGGGAAGTTTCTAGGTATGATAATAAATGATGAAGGAACTAAAGCTTGTCCGGAAAAGGTAGATGCAATCCTGCAAATGGGGTCACCGTCGGCAGTAAAGGATGTGCAGATATTGAATGGTAGGTTGATTGCTTTGTAAAGAGTTGTGTCAAAGGTTGCGGAAAGGTCACTTCCCTTTATGCAGGTGTTGAAATCAAGTATTGGGAAATCTGATTTTTGTTGGACTGTTGAGGCGGAAGAGGAATTCAAACAATTGAAGCAATTCTTGGTTTCATTACCGACTTTGACTGCACCAATAGTGGGAGAGGTTTTGCAAATGTATTTGGCGGTTTTGGAAGGGACAGTCAGTTCCGTTTTGAGGACAGAAAGGGGGAAAAAGCAAATGCCCATCTATTATGTAAGTCGAGTTTTGAAAGATTATGAAATACGATATCCTCTCATGGAAAAGTTGGTATATGCCCTTGTGATATCAGCAAGACGTTTGAGACGTTACTTTCAAGATCATATAATCGAAGTGCTCACTACATCTTCTATAAATCAAGTGGTACGGAAGTCGGAAGTGTCAGGTTGGATGGTAAAATGGGCTGTAGAGTTAGGGCAATATGATATTCAGTTTAAACCAAGAACAGCCGTGAAAGGGCAAGTTATTGCGGATTTTCTGGCTGAAATGCCCATTGGAATTGGTGATGGTTGTGATAAAATTAATAGTTTTGTTGCGTCATCAAAGGTGTCAACAGGTATTTGGAAATTATATACTGATGGTTCTTCAGGTGATGATGGTGCCGGAGCAGGTTTGCAAGTGAGTTTTTTAAAATCTTTTATAAATTAGTCATATAATTTTGCTTCATAAAATAAGGCATAATTCATGTGTTTAACAGGACTATTGTTAATATGTCCGGATGGGGATGAGTTGACATATGCGCTTAAATTCGATTTTAATGTATCTAATAATGAGGCGGAATATGAGGCGCTGTTGGCAGGTTTATCTTTTTACTTAACTAAATGAGTTTTTCTAGAAATAAAGTATGTATAAAATAATAGAGATATGTCAAAAAGGAAAAGGACGGGGTAAGCTAAAGATAAAGTTATATATTTGAGTGACAGGTTTAAGATTAGCCAAGAGGATGGGTGCTACAGATGTAAAATCACACGTGGATTCGCTGCTATTTGCAAATCATATCAAGGGAGATTATGAGGCAAAGAGTGCCATGATGGCTCTTTATTTATCGCAAGTGAAAGAATTGATGCGTACTTTTGTAACATACGAGGTGGAACATATATAAAGGGGAAAGATTCAAGAAGGCAGATGTACTTAGTAAGCTCGCATCCACTTCATTCCAGCATTTGGCTAAAGAAATAAGAGTAGAAGTCTGGGAAGAACCGTCGGTTCTGATTAAGCAAGTGGTGGCTGTGTCTATCAATGAAGAAGTTTGGTTCTGGCCAATTTGGAAATATTTGGAAAAAGGATATTTTCCAGAAGAAAGAGAAGAAGCAAGGAAGATTCGTGTAAATGCTTTACAATATCAGTTGCAGAATGGGATCTTGTATCGAAAAACGTACCTTGGACCACTTTTAAGGTGTTTAACTAAAGAAGAGGCAAGAAGGGTGGTACAGGAAGTGCATAGTGGAATTTGTGGGAATCACATGGGTCCTCGCATGATTTTCAACAAGTTGGTAGTACTTGGATATTATTGGCCTGGTATGCATAAATTTGTTACAAAAGAACTTCGAAAGTGTGACAGTTGCCAGAGACATGCTCCAGTAAGTTTAAAAGCCAAACATGAGCTTGTTCCTGTCTCAACAGCATGGCCCTTTCAGAAGTGGGGAATAGACATTGTAGGACCATTTCCGGAAGCAGCGGGACGGGTCAAATTTCTTATTGTAGCTGTTGACTACTTTACAAAGTGGGCAGAGGCAAAGGCGGTTGCGAGCATTACGGGACAACATGTGAAAAAGTTTGTATGGGAGTATATTATTTGTCGATTTGGTTTACCCTTATACATTGTCTCGGATAATGGAAAACAATTTGCGGATGATCCCTTTCAAAGCTGGTGTGAGGAGTTGGGGATAGTACAAGTTTTTGCATCTGTGGCATATCCGCAGGCCAATGGGCAGGTTGAAAGAGTTAATAGGAGCTTGGTTGAAGGAATTAAGGTACGTTTGGGAAAAGCTGGAGGTGGCTGGGTAGACGAGTTATCGCATGTGTTATGGGCACACAAAACCATGCCCAAAACAAGTAACGGAGAAACTCCATTCAGTTTGACATATGGGACTGAGGCCGTCATTCCAGCGGAAGTGGGATTACCTACTCAACGGATGATGGAAGTTATAGATAATGATCAGCAGTTAAGAACAAATTTAGATTTATTGGAGGAAAGGACAGAGATGGCATCCATAAGAGAGAGTAAGTATAAGTCGGAAATGGAAAGATATTATAATGCCCATGTCAAACTTTACCAATAAAAAGAAGGAGATCTGGTTCTGCGCAACAATGGTGTTAGTAGAATTGAACCAAAAGGAAAGTTAGCTGCACAGTGGGAAGGTCCATACAAAATAGCAGACGTTTTAGGCAAAGGGTCTTATTTGTTGGAAGATGGAAATGGAAATGTGCTAGCAAGACCGTGGAATGACATACATTTGAAAAAATATTAGTTGTAATTTTTCCTTGAAAAGAAGGTTGTAAACAAAAAACATGCGGAAACGAATATGTTCCTATATTAGTATAAAAGTTTCGTTGCTATGGGCAATTGTTGTTAAAAAAATAAAAAAAAATAAAAATTATGATAATAAGTAATATGCTGAATTTGCATATAATAAACTTAAGTCCAAAGGACTAAAGTATGGTTGGCTACCATGTATCTAAAAATAGATGCGAAATCAAATTGATCAATAAAAAGCATCCTTGTAAAGATGAGACTTGTGGGTCATAAGAGGTAGTCATGCACTATCCATAAAATTCCGGAAAAAATTATAAAACGCATCCTTGTAAAGATGCAACCTATGGGGTCATAAGAGTTAGTTATGCGCTATCCAACAAATTCTGGGAAAAATCACGAAAGAGGCTAAGGTTACTCTTGTGACACCGAAAGAGGTCCATGAGAGCAAAAAAGTAATTACGCATTACTAATTGCTAAGTTCAAAAACATGTGTATAATTATAGTTAAGAAACTTAATGTGTTAACATGGACGCATGTGACCACTTAGTTTGGTAACGTAATTCATGCACATGCGAACAAGCAAATGCGAAGAATAATTGGCATAATGACATAATGAAGTCATGACATTCCATTCCAAAATAAAAGCATATCACATGTCACGAAAAGTGCATAAAAGTAAAGGTGTTTAAAAGTTAGAAGCCCTACACATACGGGCAATCAAAAGAGAAGTCCACTCGCAGGAGGAGCAAATTGTTCATTGTTCAAAAATGGGGGGGGGGGGGTTGATATGAAGAGATTTACCTGGAAGAATCATGGTTAAGGCGGGTTAGTTGAATCGACTGCCAAAGTTTCCTTAATCACATCCAGGGGAGCATCATGAAGGGTCTTGCAAACTTCAACGAATGGAAATGATAAATTCTGAAATGTGGCATTTGCTTCACGGAGTTTCTTGCCGGCATCAGGATCAAAACCTTGACAAGCTTCTGCAGTAATTCGTGGGTCTTTAGCTGCATGGAATAATCCTAACCTCACTCCTTCATTATATCCACATGCGTTCATCGCATTGATTGCTGCAGCAATGGCTGTCTTTAAAGTTGGGCCTTTGAGGATCCTATTCGCCACTTCAGGGATGCCTTCACCAACCAACCATTTCTTCTCTTCTGCAAAAACTCTTTTGAGCTCCTTCAACTTCTGCGCTTCAACATCAAGCATGGATACGACAGTATCATGTTCTGAAAGGAATATAAAATCCATAAAAACAAGGCAAAAGAGTAATATTAGAAGAAAGGAAAATCTAAATATGCAATACCAGTCTATGATTGCTGAAGTTGAAGGGCCATGTCTTCAAGCTTGTCATCTCTTTTCTTCAATTCCGATGTATACTCGGAAAACTAATCTTGCTTTTGTTTCTCAAGACTTTCTATCATGGTTCTGGAATGGCTCAAGGATTTTTCCACATCCGACAAGCGAGCAGAGATAGCAGAGAAGGATCGGGTAAGCTCTGGGTTTTCTTTCTAAAGCGCCTGGTTTTTCTCCTGCATATCCGACTGGGAAACTGCGACAAGTTTTGCATTCAGAAGTTGCAGTTGAGATTCTGCTTTTATCCACCTGCTGTACAGCTCGGGGATAATGACACTATTGTTTGCATAAGATGACACGACGTGAGCAGCAAATTCGGGAGCAGGAATTTCTTCTGATCGCCTAATATCTCCCGGGCCTATCACTTTCAGGAAAATGTCCTTGGCACATGCAGGATCAGAAATGCTGTCGCGGTTAGTAATATTCCATGTTGGAATAAACAGTTCATCCAGACCGATTGCGGATTTGTTGCGGGCTGCCATTAGACGTGCTTCGTTTCCAATCCATATTGAGTCCGAAAAGCTAGGAAAAGCAGATGTGGTAAAGCTTGAGGTGCCACTTGGATAAAGTTGGGTTGCCTGTGGAGTAGTGGTAATAACAGAAGATGGTACCATTGTTTGAGTAGCAAAGGTGGTGGTGTTACCCTCAGAAGGTAAAATTTTGGGAGATGGTGTGCTTGTCAGATCAATAGTAGGACAAGGTGACTGCATGAATTCCACAACTGTGGAACTGATCAAGTGGGCTAGGCTAGGTGGAGACATGATAAGGGTGTTTCCATCATCGGATACTGGAGATGGTGTTCTTTCAGTGGTTTCATTATCAAAGTTTTCAGAAAAAGTTTCAATGGCGGGAGAAGACTTAGCTGTAGAGCGTGTGACCGGTGACTTTCTAGGTTTCTTGGGAGCAGCATCACTTCCTTCTTCATCCATCGATGGGGCATGCTTATTTGGTTTGGCACATCTTTTCTTCCTCTTTTGGATCAGAGGAGATGGAGGTTGAGATACCTTTTGAGGAGAGGAAGCTTCAACAGGGGTGGTGTTAGTCACATCCATGGTAGCATTGGTTTCAGTCATAGTAGGATCTGTCAAAGAGGAAGTGCCAGTTTCAATGTTGGTTTTGCTGAATTGAATTTGGCTAAAATCCTTCACCGGGAGGGCATCTGATAGATCCATAACTGCATATGAAAAACCAGTAAGTTAGAGTAAATATAAAAAGAAAAAGTAACAAAAGGGGAGATATGAAGCTTATGAAAAATAAACGCACTCTCTTTTCCACACAAGATTACAGGACGCATCTGTGGGAAAGACCAGTTTTTACTAATTTTAGCCAAGACTAGAATCTCTTCTGGAACGCTACGAATGAGGATGTATAAACTTGCTGATGCTTTTATAAGTGGCTTGGTGAACCTCGGCTGCTTTTGGTATCACGTCATGAACGGTCAGTCGGATGTCTCTCCAGGCCATCGTTTCAGGAAGACATGAATCATCTATATAAAAGAATTGATTCTTCCATTGACGATTCTGAGGGGGTTTTCGAATGAATAATTGGTTGATATCGCGACGTTTCTCAAAGGTGTACCAGTCGCCAGCCATGGTAAGGTGATAAAATGCACGAAATTGGATTAATTGAGGTTCAAGGTTCAGAGCTCTACAAGAAAGTTCGAAATGGTTTAGAATGCTCAATGCAGTGGGGTTGCATTGAGATATATGGATTTCGAAATAGGTTAAGGCTTCAAGGAGGAAGGGGTAAAAGGAATTCGATAATTGGCTTGGCGAAAGAAATCAGTGTAGACTCCAAATTTCTTGTTAGGAAAGGGATGGATTGGTGTGCCCTCGGTAGCAGGAATAGGGTTGAGTTTCTTGGGGATATGAAATTCTTTCACGAAATCGTCCAGTTCGGATTTAGAAATTGAGGAGTAAGAAATGGAGAGGTTATGTTTTGATGAGATTTTCTTAGGTTCAGCCATAAGAAGAGAATAGTAATAGTAGATGGAAAGGAAATGAAGTAAAAATGCTGACCTGGGTAGGAGTTACTAATGCAGAAATGTTGCAGGAGTACGGTGAAGAAGATAGAGTGTTTTGGTAAAGAAAAACTTTTAGGGGAAGGGGATATATATATATAGTCGGGTGATAAGCAGTTTTACTCGGTGGTTTTTGCAAAACGGTTTTGGCAAGAGCGGTTTTTACGGGGGTAAAAACGGAATGGATTATCTTAAGAATCTTTGAAAATATACTTTTTCATAATGATTGATTGAGACAGGTAACTGAAAGGGTAAAAAGATACACCACGCGTCATTAGGGGGTACTAGGAAACTGTACCATCAATAATGTGTGTCAGACCATGCAGGAGCAATTGGCGCATGTGAAAGAAACCATTCGAATTCGGAAATGTAAAATATTTAGAAAATTAAGTAATCATTGTGTACAAAAGTAAGTCTATTAACTTCATTTCTTCGCTTAATAGACTTGGGGGACTTGATGAAGTAAACGATGCATCGGATGTGTTTTACATATCCGATCGTTTACTTCCAAGTCCTCCGGATATGATGTTCGTCGGAAGTGTTTGTGCAGGCCTTAGGCAGATGCGATTGAGCAGATGCGGACTAAGGAATCACGAGCGAGGCCTATAAATACCCGGCGAGAGATGTAGTTTAGGGACTTTGGATTCATTTGTAAATCTCATATTTTACACATGCATCTGTATTTCCCTTCTTCATAATATCAATAAAACTACTTCTTCCTCTTCAATCATTCTAGCTATTCTATTACTATTAATCCTCGATTTAGCGATCTATCGTATCCGGTGATTATTTGCTTTTTCAATAGGGCCTTTGAAAACTCTATTTGGGGCAAGTCTCACCCAAAACACAATCAGAAAGAGGGTTCTCCCTTTCTACTGGATTTCTCCAACAAAACTTGAATGAATAATCATAAGTGCTTGTAGTTTTGCACTAGCTTCATAAATAGGGTAAGATCCATTGTTTAGGTTCCTGACATCTTTATGGACTTATTCTACCCTCAACGACGTTGTATGTTCTTAAGTGCCTTGTTCACACCTAACGGCCTTCTTTAACGGCCTTGGTATGTTTACCCCTTACGGTCTAGTTTATTGCAATCTAGACTCCAAGACAATGACCCAGAGTATCTTAAGTTGAATTGTTCATACTCTTTTATAGCATAAATAGGAACGGTTGTAAACCCTATTTGAGTAAGTCACCCATTAACACAATCCAAGAATAACCTTATCGAAATGCATTATTGAAAATGTTGTTTAGCCTTGTTAGGGGCAGCACTATATAGAACCGGATGGTTACTCATGGTACGCTTGTAATTGCTTTTGTTAACCCTAATTGTTGACACCCTTTCCTTGGTCATTTTAACCTTGCATGTTAAGCACATAGTTGTTATGTGATAATTCAACGTGGATGTGACTTTTATAACCTAAATGGAATCGATAATGTAATGACTAGGACTACTATGTTAATCCCTCCGCATAATATATATATATATATATATAATGGATTCGTGATTGATTCGAAGTGGGCGATAACCATTCTACGTCTCGGAGCTAAACTGGGGGCAGTATGGCATGCCGTACCCAAACTCCTGCTGAGCCACTTGCTTACTAAATTGTACTAAGTGGTAAATTCTACACTGAATGAGTATTTTATTCTCAACCCATCTCTCTAGTGAATTTCGGTCAGTTAACTTTGGGTCTAATGACCACATTCTTGATACTCACCCCATGAAAACCACATACGTATTCATAAAACCTGGTAGCTAAAGTAAGAGGAACCAGCGTGACCATACAAGGTAAATTACCGTTACGGATGCACACGTAAATGTAATTTGCAGTGTATGAAAACCCTGGGGAATTCTACTCGGCAAACTGCTGGTTGTAAGAGATACGACCTTCCATTTCAAAAACCTCATGACATTGACTATCGAGTATGTGTGACCCAACCGTATGGTTAAGGTCGCCTATCAATGTTCGTTACGTCATCACACCTGATCTCATTTCTTCTGGATATGGCTTCCAACCTATCAGAACTCCTTTAAAAAAAACTTTTGCAAATGGTAAACCCGGTCCATTCTTTGAGCTCTCACAACTGTCTAGCAACTCAGTAAACGCTAACCTGATGAAAACACAGATGTCGTGAATGGACAATTACACCTCAATCACTGGAACTAACCTTTCAACTGAAAAATCTTGTGAATTTTTCCTCTCTTGACTTGAAACCCCCTTGGTACGTCTATACGAGTCAAAATTTGTTGCCAACAGTCTCGGCATGATTTCACCAACCTTATACCTCATTACGATTACAATTTCACCTAACGAAGCAATGTAGGTGGAACGACTTTCTGAACCCGTACGATCTGTTTTATCTTCAACACACGATTCGTCTGTGAACTTAACTACCAGTAAACTCATTATTTTATTATCTTTCGTGACTGGATTGTCTTCAAGCCTTGAGCCCTTGCAGCTAGTAAACCTCGCTGGTGACACTATCTTGTACCCTACCGCCGTGCGCTCCTGCACGACAAACATCGACAATGAACAATAGGCATCGGTATGCTTGGAAAAGTTTCCACCACTTCAACTACAAGACGACAGATAAACTGCAACAACATGGATACCCATTATCTTCATTCTATTTCCTAGGAAATTTTCATTGCTAATCCCTGCTTCATAACCAATGGTGACTGATCGAATGATCGACTCAAACTTTTGAAAACATACGTAAGGAAGTAGTTTGACTTCCGATTAAACAAAAACACAATCGGATCAATCTTGTATGCGATAAGCTACCCGAGGACCACTAAAAGTGACCCAAATACCCGATATATTTGTATCTTATACACAACGTGACCTTTCAGTCCATAGTAGGCTTCGCGAAACCGTTTCTAGAGTTCGTATTTACACTCCTGTGAAGCCAGGTGCTATTTTGATATTCGTCAACGCTTGTTGCTTCGGAAACCCACTCTCATTTCACGTTTGCACCTTTACTTACTTTTGAGCACCGATACAACTTGATGTTCCTACAAGATATATACTCTACCAGACGATACAACTGTTGACACATCCGTATTGATATTACTGGACGATAACCATATGCTTGCTACCACACACTTCACGTGGAATTTGTTATCCCCATACCTGATGTTATTCATGCTTCTGTAAGGAACCCTTCAATCATTGGAACATCACCCTTATTTTGAATCTTTACCGAGGGTTAATATGCATGACGATATATCCTAGGATGGCGAACCCTAGCTTAAAGTTAAACATCATAGACTACTTTAGCTCTTGACTCCACTCCGGAAACTCAAGTCATATTGATGTTTGCATTGCGCATGCCAAACTCTCGACAATCCTCACCGTGGGTGAAAACCCCACCAAATAAAAACACAAAAAGGTCTCATTTTCATAAAATTAAAATTTTGCACACGTTGCATTGTGATTACTAAGCTCTCACCTCTATTCAACTCAAAAGTATTGGGGAAAACATAAGATACCCTATTTTCATGTATATTATGTAAAAAGATTTTTCAAATAGCCAGGAATGGCAAGGTAACTGGTACACCCTCAACGTGCTGGTGGTGTGGTGGGTTAGCTGCGATACACCCTATACACAAGCACTATAGGCATGTGGAAGGTGGGATCAGTGCTGAACCGCAAATTTACCTTGAAATCATAGACAAAAACCTTATTTTGAGAAACTTCATCTAATGGGACAGTGCCCACAATAAAGCAAAATTTATGTTACTTCCATTGTAATTTCACATGTCCCTCATGCATATTTTCACTAGGAAGGACATACCCAGTTTAATCAAATAGAACTTATTGTTTTCCAACTCTCTAGATTGAGAGGAAACATCCTGATATAAATTTCCTACTAAGGGTCATATATAGGTTATGACCCAGATAAACAGCAACGTTTTAACAACTCCAGTTTTGTAACATAAATGACAAACCACATGTTCTCCCTGGACGCCCATGTTATTTCTTTTGAGACTCCTATGGACGTTGTCGTCTTGGTTCACAGTAGAAACTGGTGAGATATTTCAGTTGGTCTTTCAGTTATTACATTTCTGACCTTCCGTTACTTATTGACATCACATATGTCTAAAATTAAAACTAGTCATCGGCTTGGTGGAGCCGAGTGAATCTTTATGAGGTTACTACATTTACTCACCATGCCATTGGTACTATGGTGCCTTGTAGGCTCATCTGCCTATACCCTTTTTGCGAACTGTATGAATCTCCGATCTTAACTAAAGTTCAAGGGTGCATACCCACCCCCCAGATACGTCAACAATTCAAACTTTATGCAGCACATCATGCCTCTATCGTGTCATTTGACACAACATTTTTTTGTTGTCTTTGGTTCACCCAGGTTATTGGTGACCGCGCGAAATAAAACCCCGGCCATAGTATCGGATTTTATAACTGAAGGTTACTTAGACGTATGGCCACTTTGTCGGATTAAATATTTCGATTTCGAACACTTGTGTTGTCGTGATACTTGTTATACCTAACCGCGCGACACGATTCGACCCACTCATGGAAACGCTTAAGATAGAAAAATCACCCTCTATACGCTTATGCGAAATGTTCTTTTGATGCTTTTAAATATATACCATCCATCACTCCCCGTGGAACAGAGAACTTGGATTCTCTCATAATGATACTGTCACGGCCAAACCTTGTATCTGTTAATGCTAAAGCAAATTTCGGGATGAAATTTCCTTTCAACTTGGGGATGATGTGACAACCGAAAATTTTCTTATTTCCATTCTCCTTCATCCCATCCAACTGGTCAGCGCACCTCGAGCACTATGCAATTTTCGGGACCAAAATTCTTTCAACTTGGGGATGTTGTGACAACTGCCGAATTCCCAGTTAACACCGTTAACTATTTCCGTTAGTTCTGTTAGCAAACCCGTAGCCCGTTATTTTAATGTTTATATAATAATATATTACTAATTAATTTAGTAATTTAATTCATGACTTTATGTGTTTCTTGAAAAATTACATTTTGTAAGAAAACGGGTTTCGTACGCGATTTAAGTTTTATGTGCGTACACGGTAACGAGACTTTTCCCAACTAAATATTTCGTGTTAAATAAGTTATAAACGCTTGGAAACATTCCTAGTATTTTAAAGTTCAAGTTTTGGGTTTACACCCCACTTATTACTTGTTTTAGAGCATTTACACATGAGTTGGGACTTGAGGGACTAAAGGTGTAATTTAGCTAAAGTCATAAAGCAGCCCTAAACCCACCTCCCACCCCTCATTCACGTTCATTTTCCTTCCCCCTCTCAAAACTCACGGTTCCACCTTCTCTACACATACACACCTTCAAATTTGGTGAAATTTCATTCATTTAAGCAAAAATCAAGGGTTTTATGCTTTCTCAAGCATCAAGAAGTTTAAATAAGGCTTTGGTTCACTTCATCTTCTAAAAATCTTCCATCTTCACTTCACCTAGTAAGCCCTAAAAAATTTTATGTTGAAATTTCTTGATTACATGTGTTTATCTTGTGTTTATGTGCAAATTGGTGTGTATTCATGCTCTTGAATCATGTTTTATAATGGGTTAAGTTAAATTATGATTTTGGACAGATTTGCTAGTGTGTTATGGCTGTGAATTTCATGTGGTTAGGTGGTTAGAAGAGTTCTTGAAGAATTTGGGTATATGAGGACTTGAAAGTGAGGAATATGTGCTTATATGTAAGTGACATGCTTGATTTTTGCTATGATTGTTGTATGATCGTTATGACAAATAGAAATGCATGATAATATGATATCTAGGTTGTTACAAGTATTTACATGAAGTATGATGATCACAGGATTGGCCAAAACCGTCAAAATGAAATTTATGCATTTTGACCCATTAGGATAGATTCTGTCCAAGTTAATGGGTCGACTTGCGCAGGTCATAACTTGCTCAATTGTTATCTAAATCAGTTGATTTTTTTCCATTGTAAAATTCCATGTCTTAGCTTTAACAGGGCTACTCATACGCTTTCCAAAACCTCCGTTTGGTCACTCAAAAGGCTGCTGCAATTTAGGTGCGCAGGGCTGTAATATTCAGCAAAAAGTAAACTTTGCATTTTGGTTGGACATGATTATTGTGTTTTAATGAAGGGATTATTAAATGAAAATGTTGTTTATATATTAAAACTAAGATCTGGAAGTTTTAGTAACCAAACTCCATGTTTTGATCAAGTTATGAATTTATTTGGTTCAATTTCACTACTTTGACTTTCTGCAACAAAACTGATTTTTGGTCAACTTTAGGCGCGCATAACTTCCTCAATTCTTAACCTTTTGAGCTGATTCTTTTTGCAACATTCCCTAAATGTTGGGAAGTATATGCCGGTAAATTTTAGAACCTAACTCCAAGTATGGAGCAAATTAGGCGTACTCCCAAATGGTGTGTTAAGGACAATAATGCTGATTTTTGCCAACTTCCGACGCGCGTAACTTTCTCAATACTTATCTGATTGACTTGATTCTTTTTGCAACATTCCCTAAATGTTGAGTAGTTAGTTCCTGCAAAATTTTAGGAGTTAACTCCAAGAAATGGGCAATTTAGCTATGTCACCAAATACGTGCTCTAAGTTTGACTTTTTGGTATGCATTTTGACTCGTAAAGTAAATCTATGTTTTTCTCCTAAATTCGGACATGTGTGTATGTGTAATGGCTTGAATGATTGTATGAAACTTGTTTGGTTGATTATATGCAATATTCGTCCTAGCGACAACCTCTAATTTGGTTAGATCGTATTCACCTAAATAGGTCAGTCACAACCAACCTTTAAGGTCAAGTGCCGTGTACTAGTGCACCCTAAGGTGAGTTTCACTACTCTATTTAGTTATATCCTGTTGAGGATGATAACACACAACTAGTTGCATCCGGTAAAGGATGGCAATGCAATGACAAAGGTATTTTGTCTGTTTAAGTAGTTATCCAACACATATCACATGATTCACTGAATTGCTTTATAATTACAAAAAGTCCTTACTTTCTCGGACCGTTAATAATGAATATCGAGGTAATGTTGAGTAGTACTACTGGGGATTGACACCCCCGCTCAGTGGTGCACGTGATGCACCCTCCCGACTGGCGGTCAGACTGAGAACAATATTAGCCTAAAACTACCGTGATAGGGAAAGACACGGGGAAGGCAAATCGCACATTCTAAAACCTGTGACGCATAGTCAGCTTCGGTTACGAACATTTAGGTGAACATAAGCATAGGCTAGCTACCTAACGATATGGATAATACTTGTAACTTACGAATTGGTCTTTCATTATTCATATGCATTTCGGTCTACACGGTAAAGTGTAGACTGCTTTTGTGAACTCACCAGCTTTTGCTGACACTTGATTGTTGAATGCTTTTCAGGTCACTAGGAGGATCTTGGAGGCACGGGCGTTGGCAATACTCATTTTTGTAAAATATTTTAGGAAATGTATTTCAAACACATCAGTACTCACTTTTGCAAAACTACAACTTTGTAAACTTTGTAAATGCTTCCGCTTAATAGTTATTTAAACTCCGTTTCGTAATAACTCATTATATGACTATTTTACCCTTCATTGTGGCTTGGTTGTAACTAAAGACTTGGATCCTGGTCTGGATCACACCCCACATGGTTATACTCCGTTAGTGGAAATTAGGGGTGTGACAATTTTACTTCTCCTGAGGTTATGATTTCTTATGATCTTTAACCTTCTTGACACCTTCTCTCTTCTTTGGATTTGGAGATTGAACTGGCTTCTCCTTGAATACAAATCCTAGTCCTTTGTGCTTAAAACCCAATGGTTTTGAAGATTAATTTTGAGAACTACCAAAAGCAATCGTTTGATGTGCTCGTTGAGTAAAAGTTACTTTAATCTCTGGTATTTTGTTCTCTTGAACCAAGGACTTAGCAACTACAGCTTCAGATGATATACCAGCAGAAGTACCAGACAAACTCTTGTAAAAAATAACCTCATCTTCCAAGAAAGAGGAAACATATGTAAACTTGGGAGCTTCAGTAACATTCTCTTTCTTCTTTGTAGATTTTGATTTCTTTTCTCCTTTTCAGACACTGAAGTGGCAAATTTAGAATAATCAGCTATTTTTGCTCTCGGATCAAGAGAAGCAGAAGAAAATTCAGACATATCCACTGGTGCAGGAACTTTATGAAGATCATCTTCCTTGCACTTTCTTCACCTCTTTCCTTCATGTACAGAAAATTCAAAATAATTGCAATTTTTGATTTGTCTCTGCAAATCCAGAATCTCCAACTCTAATTCAAAAATCTGTTGTTGAGCAGCAAATAACTCTTTTTGAGAACCAATAAATTCTTCAGACAACTCATTGTATTCATATTTATTCTGTCTTCTCAAATCACATTCAGCAAAAAGTTCTTCTCTGACATTTTCCCATTTCTTCTTAAAAATATCAACATCCTTTGTTAATACTTCATTCTTGTCATGAATGAGAAGATTATTAGCTCTGAGCTTTGCAACTTCATCTTGAAGATAAATCACTTTATTAGCTGCTGCAACCGCAACATCGTTGACTCTTTCATATTTTGTTGAAGTGGATAAGTATTCTGAAATAAAGCTTCAAAGTCTTCAGTAGCTTTCTTAGCTTCAGCTTTTGCCTTCTCACATTCTTCAATCAAATCATTCTTTTCTTACATCAAACTCTCTGTGATTGGAGTCAAATCATATCACTTTTTTCGAAAAACTTTCCAATTCTTGTTTCAGCACGACAACTTCTTCAGTCAACAAATTGAGACTTCTTTCTAAACTTGCATTCTTCTTGCTTAACCTAGCACATTCAGAACATTTAATCCCTTTCTCCTTTTGACTTTTGATCACATTTGCCTGACCCTCTTCAACTGTTGTTTCTCCCAAACTTGTTTCAGAATCAGTCAGAACACTATCATTTTGATGATGAGCCATTAAAGAAACAACTTCGTTATCCGTATTATGTATCTCATTAATATTAATAGCACCATATGCATTCCTTCTAAATTCATGATCTGCATGCCATGCATATTCATTTGGATGCCAAAATATATCCTCGAACTTAACAACATGAGAAATAAAAGCTTTTTGACCTTGAGTAGAAGTGCTTGTTGAAGTCTTAACCAAATGAGCATGCTAACCAGAATTCTTGTTATCAGTTGACTTTGGACATTCACGAGCAAAATGTCCATACAAAGAACATTTGAAACATTTCACCTTTCCAATTGTAAAAGCAATTTGTCCCGATCTAGTGATTTGTACACCAAAATTGGATCGAAAGTTAACCGAAAATGAAGAACATGAAGAATATGAAGAGCACAGAATCAAGTAAATAAAACTTAGTTTATAGCATTGATTGAATCCAGATTACATATGATGGACTCAAGAACGCTCATGAATCTGAAATACAAGATCAAAAACTCCTCCCTTAGAAATCGACTCAGAGAAACACAAATGGGGTTTGTAGGTACGTTGAGTTTTTTTCAAGTGTATTCATCCTACAACAAACCAACAGATATATAGATTTGGTCTGTTTATTCTTCCACTTGGTTTGTTCACTAGCTCCAATAATGGTACGGTGGTAGCTTCTTCAAATGCAGATATATGAATCTCAATTATGAGATTCATATATTAAACACCTAAAGCCCTCAACTATAGTATATTGACAGTTTCTACCCTTTAACATGATTTAACAGTTCTAACTGAATTAACTAACGAGACTAACTGTGATACACACACGTCACACAGAAAATGCTCTAACTTAGTTCGGCTGAAGTACATCAGATCTGAAAATTAACCGCTCCAAACTTAGGTTCGGATTCAGTTCGGATAGGTTCGGTCATCCGAAGAACAGGTTCGGATCCAGTTCGGCTCAACTTAGTTTGGACCAGTTTGGATCTAGTTCGTTTACAGTTCGGACATGTTCGGATCTAGTTCGTTTCCAGTTCGGATCAAGTTCGGTCAAACTCAAAACGGATGAATTTTTAGTGAAGCACGGCCCCAGCCAGGGGCTCTGCCCTTTGGAACCCGCCAGGGGCTGCCGCCCCTTGGTCCCCGCTTCTCAGGGGTGCTGCCCCGAATCCCCGTTAGGTGGGAATTTCAAAGAAGCGGATCAGTTATCGGGTTTACCCTTGATTCGGTAGTTGTGTGGCGTTATATGGTTTCAAGTTAAAATGATTCATCTTATCTTCTTGAAGAATTTCCAGATTCTGATACTTGTTATGATTTCATGATCGAATTTCATGTAGCATCCCAAGATTCGGGTAAATGCGTAATTGATAGTTAATATATATAACTATGCTTATATTACATATTTAACGAGTTAAAATATCAGGGATACTATATATATATATATATATATATATATATATATATTATATAAGTTATATGTATATATGTGTAAGGATGTAGTTGCAAAGATAAGTATTGGATAAATACATGATGATGTACGTGATTAGAATCATCATTTTATGTATCTCGAGAGTTAGAGATAATTAGGAATAAATCCTAATAGGTTTTGGGGCTTAAAATAAAAGATATATGAAAGTATAAAGGATAGAAATACACCATAATATCCTAAAATATCTAAATATCTATGTGTCTCAATATCATTCATTTGAATGATTACTTATTATGACTCATCAAAATTCTATCCTAGTCATATACTTATGTGTCTCAATATCATTCATTTGAATGATTACTTCTTATGACTCATCAAAATTCTATCCTAGTCATATACTTTTATGTCTCAATATCATTCATTGGAATGATTACTTCTTATGACTCTTCAAATTTTATTCTAGTCACCATGGGATGTGTCTAGACCATATTTCACACCTTATACTATAAATAGGAGCCTTAGTTCATCATATTCACTTGCTAATTTACAAATCAAAGCTTAGAAAAACCCTAAAACTCCCAAGAACGTTCATAGCTTAAAATCGGTTGATCCAGGAGGTCTTAGAAGCTAATTTTCTGCAGTAAAGCTTTATTAGGTTTGGATCGAGGCTTTTAGTGAAGATTCTGCCTGAGATTATTCAAGTAAAGACAAAGGTGAGTCACTCTCTCACTGGGGAATTATTTTTTATGAAATGGGAAGTGTTGTTCTGTAATTAAGTTTATATTTGACTGCCATTAGTATCTATAAATGTTGAGGCCTGAAGGGTTAGATACGATCTTGTAAGAGGGCCCATGTGACACGTACAAATAGGTAGTATGCATACAGATAGACCTAGTTGCTTGGACGATCATTCCCGATCCTGATTTTGTGATCCCTACCATGGATATACATGTTTATATGATGCTGTAGTCAAAATTTAATTACATATGAACTGCTACGTTTATGAAACTCACCAGCAATATGCTGAGCCCCAAATGTTGTCTTTTTGTTTTGGACGCACATCTTAGGTACCCTGTAGTAGCGGATAGCTAGACATGGATGGGACGATGAAGAAGCTAGTATAGAAGTCTAAATTTTGGTTGGACGAAGACATAGACTTCTAGTTTTAAATGGAACTTAGATATTGTATTATCTTAGTACTTTGTAGATTCTACAACTTTTGTTATGAATAAAGTTAAAAACTTCCCCTGTAAACTTTGATTAGTGCCATGTGCATTTGTGTTATTCGATGCGTAACATTCCCTAGTGCTTATCCTGGGATGCGGGTGTTACAAGTTGGTATCAGAGCACTGGTTTAAGAGAACTAGGTACATGAGAGTATCTGGACTTAAACTAAGATAGACCCCTTGAGATAAGCTACTTGATTAAGATAGGATAACTAGATTTGATATACCATGAAGGAAGATCACTTGAACATTCTAAGTATAACAGATAAGCGATGACATCTGGCCAATGTGATATCTGATCTGTCTGTACTATTTTGTTCATATCATAATCTGTCAATGGGATATTGATACTTGTTCTCCTTAAATATAGGTACTAACTATGGTTAGAGGAATACGTGGTAGACCGCCAGTTAATAGGATGCAAATCCGGAATGGGGAGCCTGAAAATAATGCCAACCCTGGACCGTATGCTGAGCCACAATTCCAGGCCGCTATAGCTCAAGCTATCCGAGATGCATTGCCAACCATAATTGCTCAAGCTATCCGAGATGCAGAGCTAGGTGCTGGAGGTGCAGATGCGGAACCCGAACCACCTAGAGGTTGTACTTACAAAACCTTTAAGAGTTGTGATCCTCCAAAGCTGGAAAGTAAACGTGATGCTATGGCTACTTTCCAGTGGATCCAGGAGATGGAAGCGGCAATTGACATCAGCGGGTGTACCGATACACAAGCTGTTTAATACGCTACCTACACGTTTAAGTCTGAAGCATCGTACTGGTGGGATAATGTTAAAATAGCAAAAGGTCGTGAAGAAATTGCTACGATGACATGGAACCAACTGAAGGCGTTGGTATTGGCAAAATTTTGTCCTACAATCGAGAAGGACAAACTAGAGAGAGAGTTTCTGTAGTTGCAAGCAGGGGATATGACTCATTGTCAATTTGTGAAGGAATTTGACGAGATGGCACGATTACTTCCTGAACATGTTGATACAGAAGAAAAGAGGATGAAAAGGTTTATACAAGCCGAGGTATCCTTTGGGTGCCTTGAAAATAAGCCTTCGGTGCTTTAATCAAATATTTCAATGAATTATTAGTTTATTTTTTAGTTAAGTGGGTGCCTTGGAGCCAACTAAACTACACATCCATCCGCCCTTGGTTGTATCCTTGTTTTGTAGTTTTTATAGGCCCGGTGCTTGTGGGCTTTGTAGTTCTACGTCGCATGTGATTTTTTGGGTCTTTTGTGTCTGTCGTTTCCTCTGGTGTTGCTCAATAATAAAGTCAAAAAGATCGATGACACAACAACCTATAATACATCAAATGGCTTTTAACTTAATGGTATCTGTGGTATACAGAAGCAGATTTAGACATATAGGTAGGTAGTCACATGAATACTGTCTTATTTCACATCTATGTAGAATCAGGGTTTTTGAGTGATTCTATTGTTTTTTCTAATGGTGAATCCGCATATATAATTTGAATGTGATGTAAATAACTAAACTTTATGTCCCAATGGTTAAGCTTGATCTATGCTTGTCATTAGATTCTTTATTCTTATGTTCAAATCTTATCCTTACCATTTTTTTATTACCTTTTTTAGTTTAGAACTTAATAGCTCAACCTAATTTATATAAAATAGATAATAGCCCAATAAATTAAAAACCTAATAGCCTGTTTAAAATAAGTAAATACAATACATTTACAATTAAACTAACAAATTACAACATGACAAACCTAATCTATATAAAATAGATAATAGCCCAGTAAATTAAAAGCCTAACAACCCATTTAGAATAAGTCTAATACAATCCAATTACAATTAAACTAACAAAATACAACTATATGATTTTTTTTTATTTCTTAAAGGCCATCACATCTATATTATGTGTTTTTTTATTATTGTGTCGTATTTGTATTATGTAACAGATCACACTCGAATCCACCGGTGTCAAGTTTTTTGTGTAAGTTTCTATGAAATTGGAACATCTAAAACTAGTGACTCCAATTAAAAAAATTTCTAGATATCACCATTGGTGGTTTATATCGTGATCTCCCCCCATGAGTTTAAGGGCTTGTGTTTTATGGTGGACAATAATGATGAAGATTTAAAAATAGGATTAGATGAGCGTGTGTTTGTCGTTCTAAAAGAAAATAAACTATAACACAGAAGGCTAGCTTATCTTAGAACATGCAACCTGTTCCTGTAAATGTAATTAAACTAAACCAAGCTATTTTAGGTAATCCGATGTTTCATTTGACTCATATGTGACCCTAAAATCGTAAAACTAATTCTTTTAGTTGGGAGAGGTTCAAATGAGAATTTTGTTTTGGGTAAAAAGGATAAGAAGGAATTTTAGCCATTGGATCTTGATCTAGTAAAAAGGAAGGAGGAGTATTTTAGTCTTAGCCACTTTTGTTGACTCTTTATCTACTTCCCCCATTTTCTTTAAACATTCATAACTTTCACATACGACATTATTTTTTTTAAAAAAATTGCACCATAAAAACGAGCATTTTTTTATCTTTAAAACGCACATTTTTTATCTTTAAAACGCATATAGTGTTGCTATATAAAAAATGAAATGTTTTTTTACTCTTTCGAATTTTGACACAATGTTCAG
>JBCNJP010000380.1:0-32821 GCA_039602395.1 Deinandra increscens subsp. villosa
TTCATAATAAATGTACTGTGAGTTTGTATTTAAACAAACTCACATTCTACTAGGTAAGGTTCGCCGAAATAGACACAAGAGAGACAATGAGAATTCGTGACTTGAGAAAGACCATCGAAAGATTTCGGTAACTTAACCGAAACCTGTGTGCTAGACAGAAATCGAGTTGTAATAATAATCAACGATTTGTTCATCTAATCATAAGTGTTTATTAACTCTATGGATTCATCGTTTATTATTCCTTCTCCTACTTGAATCAATCAATCACTTGGACTCCGCATTCGTGATTGATCATTGATATAGTGTTTGGACTATAATCGAAAAATGATGAGGGTTGTGTATTAAATGGCTTTGGGCTTGGGTTATCCATGTGTTAGTGATTGGGTTATAGTTAATTATTTGTTTGTTATTGTAAAATACGGTTTGAGCTAGAGGGGCAAAGGGCTTTGGCCCATGTGATAAATGTGTGAGTTTGTATTTAAACAAACTCACATTCTACTAGCTAAGGTTCGCCGAAATAGACACAAGAGAGACAATGAGAATTCGTGACTTGAGAGAGACAATTGAAAGATTTCGGTAACTTAACCGAAACCTGTGTGCTAGACAGAAATCGAGTTGTAATAGTAATCAACGATTTAATCATCTAATTATAAGTGTTTATTAACTCTCTGGATTCATCGTTTATTATTGCTTCCCATACTTGAATCAATCAATCACTTGGACTCCGCATTCGTGATTGATCATTGATATCGTGTTTCGAGTATAATCGATAAATGATGAGGGTTGTGTATTAAATGGCTTTGGGCTCGGGATATCCATGTTTAGTGATTTGGTGTTAGTTAATTATGTGTTTGTTCTTGTAAAATACGGTTTGAGCTAGAGGGGCAAAGGGCTTTGGCCCATGTAATAAATGTGTGACTTTGTATTTAAACAAACTCACATTCTACTAGGAAAGGTTCACCCAAATAGACAAAAGAGAGACAATGAGAGTTCGTGACTTGAGAGAGACCATCGAAAGATTTCGGTAACTTAACCTAAACCAGTGTGCTAGACAGAAATCGAGTTGTAATAGTAATCAACGATTTGATCATCTAATTATAAGTGCTTATTAACTTTGTTGATTAATCGTTTATTATTGCTTCTCATACTTGATTCAATCAATCACTTGCATTTCGCACTCGTGATTGATCATTGATATAGTGTTTGGACTATAATCGAAAAATGATGAGGCTTGTATATTAAATGGCTTTGGGCTCGGGTTATCCATGTTTAGTGATTTGGTGTTAGTTAATTATGTGTTTGCTCTTGTAAAATACGGTTTGAGCTAGAGGGGCAAAGGGCTTTGGCCCATGTAATAAATGTTTGAGTTTGTATTTAAACAAACTCACATTCTACTGGCTAAGGTTCGCCGAAATAGACACAAGAGAGACAATGAGAATTCGTGACTTGAGAGAGACCATTGAAAGATTTCGGTAACTTAACAGAAACCTATGTGCTAGACAGAAATCGAGTTGTAATAGTAATCAACGATTTGATCATCTAAATATTAGTGTTTTTTAACTTTGTTGATTAATCGTTTATTATTGCTTCTCATACTTGATTCAATCAATCACTTGCACTTTTCACTCGTGATTGATCATTGATATAGTGTTTGGACTATAATCGAAAAATGATAAGGCTTGTGTATTAAATGGCTTTTGGCTCGGGTTATCCATGTTTAGTGATATGGTGTTAGTTAATTATGTGTTTGTTCTTATAAAATACGGTTTGAGCTAGAGGGGCAAAGGGCTTTTGCCCATGTAATAAATGTGTGACTTTGTATTTAAACAAACTAACATACTACTAGGTAAGGTTCGCCGAAATAGACACAAGAGAGACAATGAGAGTTCGTGACTTGAGAGAGACCATCGAAAGATTTCGGTAACTTAACCGAAACCTGTGTGCTAGACAGAAATCGAGTTGTAATAGTAATCAATAATTTGTTCATCAAATCATTAGTGTTTATTAACTCTCTGGATTCATAATTTATTATTCCTTCTCCTACTTGAATCAATCAATCACTTGGACTTCGCATTCGTGATTGATCATTAATATCGTGTTTCGAGTATAATTGATAAATGATGAGGGTTGTGTATTAAATGGCTTTGGGCTTGGGTTATCCATGTTTAGTGATTGGGTTATAGTTAATTATTTGTTTGTTCTTGTAAAATACGGTTTGAGCTAGAGGGGCAAAGGGCTTTGGCCCATGTAATAAATGTGTGAGTTTGTATTTAAACAAACTCACATTCTACTACCTAAGGTTCGCCGAAATAGACACAAGAGAGACAATGAGAATTCGTGACTTGAGAGAGACCATCGAAAGATTTCGGTAACTTAACCGAAACCAGTGTGCTAGACAGAAATCGAGTTGTAATAGTAATCAACGATTTGATCATCTAATTACAAGTGTTTATTAACTTTGTTGATTAATCGTTTATATTGCTTCTCATACTTGATTCAATCAATCACTTGCATTTCGCACTCGTGATTGATCATTGATATAGTGTTTGGACTATAATCAAAAATTGATGAGGCTTGTGTATTAAATGTCTTTGGGCTCGGCTTATCCATGTTTAGTGATTTGGTGTTAGTTAATTATGTGTTTGCTCTTGTAAAATACGGTTTGAGCTAGAGGGGCAAAGGGCTTTGGCCCATGTAATAAATGTGTGAGTTTGTATTAAAACAAACTCACATTCTACTAGCTAAGGTTCGCCGAAATAGACATAAGAGAGACAATGAGAATTCGTGACTTGAGAGAGACCATTGAAAGATTTTGGTAACTTAACCGAAACCTGTGTGCTAGACAGTAATCGAGTTGTAATAGTAATCAACAATTTGTTCATCTAGTCATAAGTGTTTATTAACTCTCTGGATTCATCGTTTATTATTCCTTCTCCTACTTGAATCAATCAATTACGTAGACTTCACATTCGTGATTGATCATTGATATCGTGTTTCGAGTATAATCGATAAATGATGAGCGTTGTGTATTAAATGGCTTTGGGATTGGGTTATCCATGTTTAGTTATTGGGTTATTGTTAATTATTTGTTTGTTCTTGTAAAATACGGTTTGAGCTAGAGGGGCAAAGGGCTTTGGCCCATGTAATAAATGAGTGACTTTGTATTTAAACAAACTCACATTCTACTAGGAAAGTTTCTCCGAAATAGACACAAGAGAGCTAATGAGAATTCGTGACTTGAGAGAGACCATCGAAAGAATTTGGTAACTTAACCGAAACCTGTATGCTAGACAGAAATCGAGTTGTAATAGTAATCAACGATTTTATCATCTAATCAAAATTGTTTATTAACTTTGTTGATTAATCGTGTATTATTTCTTCTCATACTTGATTCAATTAATCACTTGCATTTCGCACTCGTGATTGATTATTGATATAGTTTGGACTATAATCGAAAAATGATGAGGCTTGTGTATTAAACTGCTTTGGGCTCGGTTATCCATGTTTAGTGATTTGGTGTTAGTTAATTATGTGTTTGTTCTTGTAAAATACGGTTTGAGCTAGAGGGGCAAAGGGCTTTGGCCCATGTAATAAATGTGTGAGTTTGTATTTAAACAAAGTCACATTCTACTAGCTAAGGTTCGCCGAAATAGACACAAGAGAGACAATGAGAATTCATGACTTGAGAGAGACCATCGAAAGATTTCGGTAACTTAACTGAAACCTGTGTGCCAGACAGAACTCGATTTGTCATAGTAATCAACGATTTGTTCATCTAATCATAAGTGTCTATTAACTCTCTGGATTCATCGTTTATTATTCCTTCTCCTACTTGAATCAATCAGTCACTTGGACTCCGCATTCGTGATTGATCATTGATATCGTGTTTCGAGTATAATCGATAAATGATGAGGGTTGTGTATTAAATGGCTTTGGGCTTGGGTTATCCATGTTTAGTGATTGGGTTATAGTTAATTATTTGTTTGTTCTTGTAAAATACGGTTTGAACTAGAGGGGCAAAGGGCTTTGGCCCATGTAATAAATGTGTGAGTTTGTATTTAAACAAACTCACATTCTACTAGGTAAGGTTCTCCGAAATAGACCTAAGAGAGACAGCGAGAGTTCGTGACTTGAGAGAGACCATCGAAAGATTTCGGTAACTTAACCGAAACTAGTGTGCTAGACGGAAATCGAGTTGTAATAGTAATCAACGATTTGATCATCTATTTTTTTTGGGTAAAGGGTTACCCCGGTGATTCTGAATATATACCGCAAAAAGGAACAAGTAACATGGAGAGCCCTTGTTAGTTCATGCTCGGGACATGCCTCAAAGCAAGTAAACACAAAAACCACAAGACAAAACCAGAAATAAACAACGACCTAACACACATTAGGGGGACAAAAAAACAAGGAACTACGTTACGCCATATGCATCACTACTACTGCATCCAATCTCCCAGTCATCAAGAATGCAAGAAGCTCTAGAGGTCTTCCTCACCTTGAGCCCCATCAACCTACTACGAATAGTGTCTCGAATTATAGCAGCAAGGGAATCCGGAGGTCTAGCATGATTTTGGAAAATACGATTATTCCTCTCTTGCCAAATGTAATACTCATAAGCATGAACCACAAGCTTAGCCACAATGGTCTCCAAAGAGGAAGCAGGCTTCGCGTCAAAGAAACCAGCAATATCAGCCCACACCGGCGCAATGCGCTGGAGACAAGTCCACTCTCGAACACAACACCAAACCTGCGAAGAATAGGTACATTCAAAAAACAAATGTGCGTGAGAATCCCAGGATCTATAGCAAAGCAAGCAGCACATCATGTTCATATTTTCTCTTCTACTGGCATCCCAAGCCATAATTCTATCTTGAGTAAGGAGCTGCTCACGCAAGATAAGCTAAACCAGGAAAGCATAGCGAGGGATACACTGGGCATACCAGATAAATTTAACCCACGAAACCAAGGGGCCATGAGTTCTAATCGTGTCCCAAACCAACCGCGAGGAAAAATCAGCCCAGATGTTACCACTTTTCCATTTAAGCTGATCCACCACATCCACCTTGAGGACCGTATCAACAATTTCATTAAGGACAGGGAACCGGTCAACCCAATCAGGAGGCCACAGATCACCTTCCTGGTTGAAAACATCAGCCACCGAAGAGTTAGAATAAAAACCTGCATTGTAAATAGTACGGTGAGTTAAATAACGACACAATGGCCCAGATTCAGACCATTTATCGTGCCATATGTATGTGCCCCGCCCATCGCCAATGACAGACCAAATGAAAGGCCGAATCAGAGGACGTATGGAGCAGATCTTCCTCCAGCTCCAACTACAGTCCTTAGGGCAAGGGTGATCCCATAAAGATCTGTTTTTGATACGATAAGTGCAAACCCAAGCAACCCAGAGCGATTTTCTTTTGATCAAGATACTCCAGATATGAGAAGCCGTAACGCGATGAATGCCAAGACCCCCCTCAGTTTTGGGAACACACACGTCCCGCCACGCAACTTTAGCCAACCGCCTTCTCGAATCACCATGGTGCCAAAGAAAGTCTCTCATCTTCTTCTCAATCTTCGAGATAATGCTAGCAGGAAGAATGAAAACCGAAGCCCCATATATATGTAAAGAAGAGAGAACCGAGTTAATGAGTTGCAGTCTGCCAGCATAAGAGAGAAACTTATTCCTCCAACTCGAAATACGGTTATCAAGGCCATCAAGAAGAGAGGTACAGTCACGGGCACGAAGCCTAGTAGAAATCAACGGAACACCCAAGTAACGAACCGGAAGGGTGCCCTCCACGATATTCACAACAGACAAAATATTATCTTTAGTAAGATTAGAGACATTGCAGAAATACACCGGGCTTTTCTGCGGGCTCGGGACCAGCCTCGACATCCTGGCAAATTTGTTCAACGACTGAAAGCTACAAGTAGCAGAAGCCACGTCCCCTTTGGCAAAAATAAAGAGATCATCGGCAAAGCACAAGTTAATAATACGATGTTTGTCACACCTGTGATGAAACCTGAAGGACGGGTCGGTACGAACAGCATCATGAAGAATGCGGGTAAGGATCTCCATAACCAAAGTAAACAGGTACGACGAAAGAGGACACCCTTGCAGAAGACCTCTATTGCCTCTAAAAAAAACCATAAAGGTTCCCATTTATAGAGACCGAGTAGGAAGGAGTAGACACACATGTCATAATCCAGCCTACCATGGTAGGATGGAACCCGAATCCAAAAGAACATCCTGGAGAAAACCCAGTCCACGGTATCGTAAGCTTTCTGGATATCAATTTTGAAAGCACATCTGGGAGGCCCCACCGAACGGTGGTACTTATGCATCAGCTCCTGGACGAGAAGGATGTTGTCAGAGATTTTCCTACCAGGAATAAATGCAGATTGGTTAATGTCAACAATACTTGCAAGCTCCATTTTAATCCGATTAGCAATAATATTGCTGATACATTTATACACCACATTACAGCAAGATATGGGCCTATAATCAGTGACAGCCGCAGGGGTGGTGACCTTGGGAATAAGGGCAATGATGGTATGGTTGAGCACCTGAAGTAGTTTCCCAGTTCTAAAAAAATCCTGAACAGCCTCGCAAACATCATTACCAACAGCAGGCCAAGCTTTCTTGAAAAAAGCCGTCGAGTAACCATCAGGGCCCGGAGCTTTCACCCATCATAAAAATCGTCTCCTTAATCTCCTCATTGGTGACCTAACGGATCATATGCGCAGCGACAGCTTGATCAAGGGAGGTATGGATAACATCCGGGTTCAAGTGAAGATCAATATTTCCCAAGTCACCAAGAAACCTATCGTAGTATTTGACGAAGGCATTTGGAACCTCGTCACCCTCGTGTTTAGTGCCATTATTGTCCGAGATAATATCAATCCTGGTTCTGTGGTTTTTGCATTTGAGCGGGGCATGGAAATAGGCAGTGTTAAGATAACTAGTCGCAAGCCAATGCACCTTAGATTTCTGCCTTAGAAAATTCTCCTCATCCAACGACGCCTCATTAAGATCCGCCAAGCACTTGGACTCAAGGTCACGGAGGGAACCATCATAAGGGTCCATATCAATTCGACGTTGAATGCCATCCAGCTGAGTACGAAGAGAAGAAACCCGGATATGCAAATTACCTTGCTTAAAAAGAAGAGATCGCATGGGACTTTTAAGAAGCTTCAACTTTTTGGTAAGGCATAATTGATGAACACCCTTGATATTAGACTTCCACGTACCCGAGACAGCCTCTATGAAACCAGGCTTAGAAGCAAGAAAATTCACAAATTTGAAAGGCTTGGGTTTGCGAGCCTGCTGGATATTAAGCTGCAACACGCAGGGGTAGTGATCGGAAACACGATAAGGCTGAACTATAGCACACGTCGTAGGAAACATGTCCAAAAAAGGCGTGTTCCCCATCACCCTATCAATCTTTTTAAGAATACCAATGCCCTTCTTGGGTTTTTGGGTCCACGTGAAATGACAGCCAGTGCTATTAACATCGATCACCTCTATCTCCGTGATACAATTTTTAAAGTCGTCCATACCAGCATCTTTACCAGAGGCACCAACCAGTTTATCCTCCTCATTCAAGGCCGAATTAAAATCACCAAGAAGAACCCACGGGCTATCCTTAATAAACGCTTTATGCACTCGGAGATCCTCCCACAATCGTCTTCTGAGAATATAATAATTATCAGCATAGACAATAGAACAAAAGAACACCTCTTTGGACCCTTTACAGAAGACCTTAGCATGCATGACCTGATTTGTTTGGGCAACGAACATAATATCGAAGACATGAGCATCCCATCCCAAGATAATACGGGTACCTTTGGAACACATATTACCATTAGACGTCCAATCCCAAAACCGAAAAGTGGCTTTACAGACAGAAAAAAGTTTAATAACATCAACGTGAGATTCCAAAATAGCACACATACTCAGATTATTATCCTGAATCGCCTGGCGAACCTCTTTTTGTTTCAGGGGTCAGTTCAAACACCTTATGTTCCAAGAAGCTATGCTACCCATTAGAAACACCGTGGAAAGGAGTGCTTGCCCCTTTGTTTGTTATGTTTGTACCCGACACTATAAAAACCTCCGTTTCATTATTCGTTTCCATAAGCTCATCAGTTTGTTCCTGTATGTCTACCGACCGATTCCGAGAGGACGATTCAGCCTGGAAAGCAGCATTGTGACTTCTTTCAAACCCTAGAGTAACCTCATCCACCCCAGGAGCATCATACTTATTGGATGTGGTAACCCCCATACTCTTCTGTGTTATTAAATTTGATCATCTAATTATAAGTGTTTATTAACTTTGTTGATTAATCGTTTATTATTGCTTCTCATACTTGATTCAATCAATCACTTGCATTTCGCACTCGCGATTGATCATTGATATAGTGTTTGGACTATAATCGAAAAATGATGAGGGTTGTGTATTAAATGGCTTTGGGCTTGGGTTATCCATGTGTTAGCGATTGGGTTATAGTTAATTATTTGTTTGTTATTGTAAAATACGGTTTGAGCTAGAGGGGCAAAGGGCTTTGGCCCATGTGATAAATGTGTGAGTTTGTATTTAAACAAACTCACATTCTACTAGCTAAGGTTCGCCGAAATAGACACAAGAGAGACAATGAGAATTCGTGACTTGAGAGAGACAATTGAAAGATTTCGGTAACTTAACCGAAACCTGTGTGCTAGACAGAAATCGAGTTGTAATAGTAATCAACGATTTGATCATCTAATTATAAGTGTTTATTAACTCTCTGGATTCATCATTTATTATTGCTTCCCATACTTGAATCAATCAATCACTTGGACACCGCATTCGTGATTGATCATTGATACCGTGTTTCAAGTATAATCGATAAATGATGAGGGTTGTGTATTAAATGGCTTTGGGCTTGGGTTATCCATGTTTAGTGATTGGGTTATAGTTAATTATTTGTTTGTTCTTGTAAAATACGGTTTGAGCTAGAGGGGCAAAGGGCTTTGGCCCATGTAATAAATGTGTGAGTTTGTATTTAAACAAACTCACATTCTACTAGGTAAGGTTCGCCGAAATAGACACAAGAGAGACAATGAGAATTCGTGACTTGAGAGAGACCATCGAAAGATTTCGGTAACTTAACCGAAACCAGTGTGCTAGACAGAAATCGCGGTGTAATAGTAATCAACGATTTGATCATCTAATTATAAGTGTTTATTAACTTTGTTGATTAATCATTTATTATTGCTTCTCATACTTGATTCAATCAATCACTTGCATTTCGCACTCGTTATTGATCATTGATATAGTGTTTGGACTATAATCGAAAAATGATGAGGCTTGTGTATTAAATGGCTTTGGGCTCGGGTTATCCACGTTTAGTGATTTGTGTTAGTTAATTATGTGTTTGTTCTTGTAAAATACGGTTTGAGCTAGAGGGGCAAAGGGCTTTGGCCCATGTAATAAATGTGTGAGTTTGTATTTTAAACAAACTCACATTCTACTAGCTAAGGTTCACCGAAATAGACACAAGAGAGACAATGAAAATTCGTGACTTAAGAGAGACCATCGAAAGATTTCGGTAACTTAACCGAAACCTGTTGTGACACCCGGCATTTTCAGGCTATTCCTGGTTAACACGACGCACATAATTCCAACCAAACATACGTGCACATGTTACATCTGGTTAGAGTTACTAGGTGTATCATGCACTACACGGCCGTTCACACACAAGTTTAAACGTCGGTGAATTATTTGATTAACCTGTTAAATAAACAAATATGCCCGACACGCATGAATCTTATGTATAATGATTTCATGTGCACTATACGTTTTAAGATCTCATGTGAACTACGCTTTTATGATTCCATGTGACCTATACGTTTACGGTCTTACGTGATTTTATGTGACATTGCATGTTACGTGATTTTATTATACATGCTCCATGAATAAAATTTGTGTTGTCAATTTGTTATAAAAATAGTATTTTATAAAAAGAGTATTTTATAAGAATGACATTTTATAAATATATGTAGGCTAAATATAAATGGAGGGTTTAAATTAAATCAAACACTACTTGAGAGGGTGGTATACTCATTCCATTATTTGAGGGGCTAATTTAGTCAATAGAACAATCTTGAATTAAAGAAACTGTCGCTCCTTACTTCCGGTTGATATGGCCATCAATTACAGCATGAGACTCGGCCAACCCTCATTATACTCGATTCAATTTAGTTATCATCATCATGTGCAATATAATCCGATCTTCATCACTCTCCTAACGTCATTCAATCAACCCTCAGATGCACTCAATCCCTTTAGCTTTCAAGAACGGCAAAAACCATCGGAGCAACCGGCGAACCCATATCCGATCACCACCTCCGATCCCGTCACTTCTGTTTTCACCACCGTGCACCACTGTTTTCATCATCACTTTATCACTGTGGTGCCACCTTCAATGTTGTTCGACCACCGTCTGCCACCGAGAGCGAGCACCGCCGCGAGGGCTGCACTCAAACGTCACCGCTACCCAACTTCGTTTCGGTTCCCACTTACCCTCGTCTTCGAAGGACGACTCGTTTAATCACGAGTTTGGATTCTGAGCCAACGACATAAGGTATGAGTGTGTTCTGTTTAATTAAATCTCCGGTTGTTGTTCGTAAATAGTTTTCCTTGATCGTTAATGGCGGATGATAATATTAGGGTTCATGGGTTGAAGATGACACCTGACTGATACAGATTATATAACTTGTTTGATGATTAGTAAAATAAAGTTTAAATGTCCTAATGGTTTGAAGCTTGGGTTGGGTCGCGGAGGTTGCGGGTTCAAACCCGACCACCGTCTGATTTATTTTTAATTTTTCCGAATCTCTAATCTTTGTTAGCCTGATTGAAATAAAAGGTTTTCAATGTGAGTTACTAACAAAATCTCCTTTGGCTGAGTGGTCTAGATTCAAGTTTACAAACCGGTGTTCGCGAGTTCTTTCCTTTTGGCTACCGTTTTTGTTTTAAATTTTGTTTGAAACCCAGTTGACATTCACTTGGTCTAGATCAATGTAGAACCCATTAAAGAACACTCCTCGTTGCTTTGAGATTCATACACGTCAATCAAACACGTTTTTATAAATTGAAAACGAGAAAAACTCTTTAAAATTCTTTTTTCTTAAAAGTTAGCATTCAATTATATGTTTATTTAATTTTCACTCATTGAATAAATTGAAAAGATTTGATATTTTATTTATCATTTCGTTAAAAATCTCGATAAATATATATATTTATATATATTTTTGAAATATATTTTATATATTCTACCATGTGTATTTGTTTTGGAAATACCATCGGACATCAAAACGGTATATCTAACCATTTGGGTTTTTATTATTGAAATAATAAATTTTAACGATTTATTTGGATTATTCGTTGTCATCACTTGTCGGTATCGGAAACTGACACGCACTTCGAGTCAATGACATAATTGGTGAATCATACTCACCTAGGTTGTGTTGTTAGTACATTAGATACACACTTATGGTTATGTGCTCATTAGGTGTTTGTTAAGAATTCACCGGATTACGAGGTTTATATTGCTATGCACCCTAAGGTGAGTTTCACGGCCCCTTTATTTTACGTACTTTCCTGTTGGGGGAGAAGACATACAAACACAAACATTATGAGGTTTTGTATTTCTTTCATATCACCTTATTACTATAGCGCACGTACAAACATACCATGAAAAGTCCTTACACATTCGTACCGTTAGTATATGGGGATAGCGAGGAGTTATTGAGTAGTACTACTGGGTCTGACAAACCCCACTCGCGTCAGTCGCTCTGACTCGACTGGAGGTCGAACGGGTGTAATGATTGTCTTAATCATTTTGCCATCGCTTGGTAAGCGTGGCGGGAGGCCTTACAAACACAAACAGTCAGCTTCGGTGACAAACGTATAGTATCTGGTACATAGTCTAGCTAGCTATAGATATGACTGAGTTTACACTACTTTTCGAACATACAAACAGACATACAAACATTTTTATTCCTGTGAACAAGCATTCAAACATGTACTTACATATCAAACCTGTGAACCCACCAACCATTGTGTTGATACGTTTTAGCATGTTTTCTCAGGTATCTAGTTACGGAGCACGATTAGGACGCATGCATCTTATCCGGGTCTGAAATTCGGTTAAAAACATTTTGGGCTATTTATTTCTTATCAAATTTTTGGGCGCGTGTTTTGCGCAGCGTACTTACTTATCTTTATTTACGCTTTCGCATGTGTTAAAAACTGTTTTCTTGCATGGTTTAGTATGGCTAATGACTCAGGTCCTGGTTTGTCACACGCCTCGCGGTTATATTCCGCAGGTGGATTTTAAGGGTGTGACAGATTGGTATCAGATCCATTGGTTATAGTGAATTAGGTCTTGCATGTAGGCCAACTATAGCCTTAGAGTTGCATTAGTCATACACATACGCACACACATGATTTTGTTATCCTAACACGTCATTAGTTGTACTTATACGTATACATATTATATTACAAACATGTTGACATCCCCTACATCAATCCAAAGCTGGTAAGAGACCTGCTACTCCGTCAACGTTTGAACTGAGGATACGATGAATGAGGCTGACTAACGACGCTGACGCTTATGAGGAGCAGACTCATGTAACAGGTTCTCGTAGCGTGTGTGGGTCAGGTGGACCACAAGCTGCGGAACGTGCACATCATAACAAGAGAGCACAGGATACAGGAAATCGAGAGGAAATCTTCGCAACCTTATGAACAAACTTAGCCCCGACATCAATGTGGCCGACTTAAACCAAAAGGATTCTTGCACCGAACTGAAGAGTGATTGTTCGCACGCAACACTGGACTTGAGGATATTAGACCCGAGCGGTCGCAATGAAAAGTCAGAAGACATGACAGCAAGGACACGGGCGACGACGACCGAAGCATGATCCGTGGTTGTCGTGTGTGCGAAAACAAAGCACTTTATGCCTAGAAGGGTGAAGAGGGGCCCGAGGATGAGGTCGTTGAGACACTAACATAACTTCAATCCAATGGACAACACTGAATAATCAATACCTAATGGCAACATTAGTAGTTCAGGCCCAAGAGTAGGGGCAAGTAGGACAAGGAAACCTATCACTTCCAGGAACTTCTAGGGCGATACGCCTCATGCGTTGAACAGAGCCGATGGAGCAACTACTTTTTTTAAGGCAAAGCCCGGCAAAATAAATAAAAGAACCTTAAAAGTATAAGAGAAGCACACACTCAAACCATTAAGTTGGACAATTCCCAACCTTAATGGCTAAGTGAGTATGAAAGCACCAAACAACTAACCTAACAACCAAAATACAACTAACATATGAAATGACCATACTATAATTGAAACAACACATACAAAGACAAAAGATGGCAACACCTCTAATCCCGACAGCCAAAATGCAACTTGTCTTCCATAACAACCAAACAATCTTCATAGAAAGCCCCTGTTTTGATACAGAATCATCAATCTCCAAACCATATAGCCCAAAGATCCATTCCAAGATCAGCAACTTATAACCCAACTTTCATGCAATGCTATGAAAGAATAATCAAACCAAATAACCAAGCATTCCACAGCAGCATCCCAAATCCAAATTTAGTCCAATTACCAACCACTTTCTAGCTCTCATCACTGCAGACCAACTGTAAATAATGATATTTAATAAACCCAGCAGTCTCATAGTATCACAAATCATAATACTATCAAAATTCTCCTTTGCCCAAACTTTCTTGTCTAGAGAGATAAAACTTTCAGCCCCATAATGACTATCATCACTGCAGTGAACAAACAAGGAGCTCCAAAGCCACATGCACCAGCAAACATTATCATACTTTGAGTAAACGACTTAAATCTCAAGATCCATTACCTCAACTTCTTTACTGCAACTGCTGCCAAAAATATTATACCAGTCCATATTCATATTAACCACCCATCCAAAAACCCAACAGCCAAATTTCCTGAACAAAATCCAACTATACCCATTATCATTGCCGAGAGGAGTACAATGATCATTCCCATGAGGACCAAGGAGCATCAGATAAAAAACTTCACTTATCCAACACACAAACTGAAGGAGGCCAACACAAGCATGCTTCAAGTAATATATACCCACCTCAAACTCCCCTAAACAAACATTAAGACTAAAGCTGTTGCTATCCAGTAAATACCACTCCCTACTCCAAAGGACACTCAAATGCCATCTAAACTCAGCAGTAAACCACCAGACCCAGTAATGAGAACTCCAACCTTTAAACCAGCAGATTTCATAACCCTTATAATAACCACTAGAAGCATTCACCTTAAACATCCAACCAACAGCAAAAAGATAATAAATCAGGACATTCTTAAAATTGCAATAAGAATTCCTCCATCCCTTCCATAACAAGCAACCGCTATAGTAACTAGTATTCAACTTACCCTTCCAATAATACCACCCCAGCATCATCAAGCAACCCACACCCCCCACCCCACCTCCAAATGGAGGAAAGACTCCAAAAAACTGATAAAAAAAGGCTGACTCAATAAAAAGAACAACAGGGATTAGGCACCAGGAACAGGTTCTACAAAAATAAAAATAAAAATAAGGGGAAGATAGTAATGTCCTAAAGTTCTTGATGCCAACCATCCTTATCTCTCCAGGGTGAATGCACCACCAGTGCCATTTCCATCCTAACAACCAATCATAAGGAGCAGAGTTGATCATCAGCCATATGCAGCCCAAATGATCAGCAGAACAAAACAAACAAACCAATAAATGCCTCAAGACATTTATTAACAAAAATAAACAAAGAAACAGAGAAAGAAACAGAGATGATGCACAAATGCACCAGATTACTACCCTAGCTTTATAGTAAAACCCAACATCATTTGTAATGGCCCTGTTATTCCCACCACCCCAAATCCTAGTCCAACTAAATTCACTCATCTCCTCCACTCCTCCCTTTATAATGCCACCATACCTCACACTCTCCACCCCTCTAATATTGCCAAAGGAAGTGAAATGTGTGCAAAATGTACCAAAATCCCCCCTGAACCCATCCCCAAATCTCACCAAATTACTTGGAGCCCATACTCTCCACCACCTTCCACCCCATAAACTCCCCCCACCCAAAGCCCAAGCAGGCAGACACAAATAGACCAGAAAGATCAAGAAGACCAAAACAAAAAAGGCAGCATCACACAAGTGATGATAAAGGATTTTGCAACTTGAGGAGGGACTAAAAATACAAAAATTTGAAGAGGAAAGGTTCATCCTACCTCTCAAGTTACACCACTCATCATCCATAAATAGGCTATTGCAACACTATTGCCACCAATGTCCTATCCACCTCCAACCCATAGCAGAAGCAATGAGAGTCATGTTACCAAAACTCCACATCACTAGAGTGACCCAAAACCAAAATAACTCAGAATTAAAAAAATTTAGAGGGGGAAATGCATTGCTGCACCAGATTACTACCCAAGCAATATAGTAAAACCCATCATCAAAGATTAAATCCCAAAGAGACCCCCCACCCATAAAGGACCAATCAAGAAATCCCATCCAATCATCCAACCACCAATATAAGAATGTAATAACACAAATACCCCACCCCATCAAAAGCATATTACGAATGTACCTCATTAGATAAATGAAAAGGCAGAAACTTCCATTCCTCATCAACTTTCAAGACCTGAGTTGAAAACTTCATCATAGTAACCTTCAACTTAAGCCTAACAGCCTCAATAATCAAACCCTCCACCACATCCAAAGGTCTACTTTTATTCTGGAAAAGCCTCATATTCCTTTCCTGCCAAATGAAATACACCACAGCAGCAATAGTCAGTTTCTTAACAACATTCCAAATAGACTTACTCCTAGGCAAACAGCTAATATAATCTTTGACAAGGTTCCAATTATCAGGGGCATCCATCATCTTAGCTTTCCTCTTCAATCTCAACCAAACCTGAGCAGAAAAATAACATTCAAAAAACAGATGGTTATGACTATCAGAAACATTCTCACAAAAAGCACATTTAAGATTATTCCCCCCATTCCACCTATCCAGTCTATCTTAAGTAAGAAGCTTGAATTGTAAAGCCATCCATAAAACAAAAGCATGTTTGGGAATTCTATGAGAAAACCAAACATTGGGAGCCCATTTAACATTAGGCTTAATGTCACTCAAATCATTGTAACAACCTGAAACACTAAATTCCACCAAGCTCCCATCCCTGCTTATCCAATTAACCCTATCATCATTTTCCTCCGTGATCCTAGGACATTGTATCCAATTTAAAACAGGATACTTAATAAACCACTCAGCAGGCCATCTATCGTGCCAAGCACTCAAACTTCTTCCAGAACCAACTTCATAAAGAATGTGAGGCCTTATCATCTTCCTGCAATGTAGGATTTTCTTCCATGACCAACTTAAACCATCTTTTGGTTGTAAGGTCCAAAAGTTCCTATCACCAACCAAATAAAAACTTACCCATTTTACCCAAATAGAATTCTTACCTGAAATGAGATTCCAAACATGTTTACCAATAAGAGCAACATTCATAGTTTTTAAAGATTTAATCCCAAGACCCCCAGCTTTCCAGCTTTGACAAACATTCTGCCATTTAACTCTAACCTTACCCCTAGCTTTAATCTCCTGATCCCACAAAAAACTTCTCATCAATCCCTCAACCTCATCCAGCACTTTAACAGGAAGAATAAACATGGAAGTCCAATAAATACCAATTGAAAACAAAATGAATTTCACTAACTTCAACCTGCCAGCAAAAGATAGAAACTTGTTCTTCCAACTACTTAACCTTTTTTTCACTTTTTCAATCAATAAAGTGCAGTCCTTATATAAACAGCCTACTGGACAAAAGGGGAACACCAAGGTACATGACAGGAAGCTTACCAACTTGAAAAGGCATGATAGAATTTAAAACTGGTTTGGTAGCCTCATTCACACTACCATAAAACACAGTACTTTTCAACAGATTAGGGATGAGACCAGAAACACTGCTGAATTCAGAAAGAGCTTCTTTAAGCACAAGAACAGACCTGCTATCAGCATTACAAAACAGTAAAAGGTCATCAGCAAAACAAAGGTGAGTAATCTGTAATTTCTTACATCTCAAGTGAAATTGAAAATCATTATTACAACTGATTTTCCTTTTGATTATGAGATTAAGAACTTCCATCACAAGAGTGAACAGATAAGGAGACAAGGGATCCCCCTGCCTTAATCCCCTTATACCTTGAAAATACCCATGAAGTTTCCCATTGACATTGATAGAAAAAGAAGCTGTTGAAACACATTCCATAATCCAGTTAACCATGACCCCAGGGAACCCAAATTTGATAAGAATGAATCTCAAAAAGTCCAAATCAACAGTGTCATAAGCTTTCTGTATGTCAATCTTATAAGCCACCTTACCACACCCCTTTTTCCTCTTATAGTGTCTTACAAGCTCCTGAGCAAGTAACACATTATCACTAATCTGCCTTCCAGAGATAAAGGCACTTTGATTTTCATCAACTATAACCCCAACACCCCTTTAATTCTGTTACACAAAATTTTGCTTATACACTTGTACACCACATTACAACAAGCAATAGGCCTAAACTCAGTAACATTCACAGGACTAGCAACTTTAGGCACCAAAGAAATACAAGTAGCATTAACCTCTTTCAGTAACTTTCCACTATTGAAAAACTCAAATTTAGCATCACAAAACTCATCACCTATAACACCCCAAGCAGCTTTAAAAAACTTGGCAGTAAAGCCATCCGGTCCAGTAGCTTTGTCATCATCAATGCTCATGAGAGCCTCCTTAATTTCAACTTTAGACGCAGGAATGACCATACTATCAGCCATTTCAGCAGGAACAAACTTGTTAAATAAAGACTCTGGGTCATTTATTCCACTAACACTACACTTCCTTCCTAAGAAATTACGGAAATGCTTAACAAAGGCCTCTCCTATCTGTTCTCCAAAATACTCCTCACCCTCACTATCTAAAATCCTAGTAACTTTATTCCTATGCTTCCTTTCTTTAACAACAGCATGAAAAAACTTAGAGTTACTGTCACCATCCCTCAATCACTTAATTTTAGCTTGTTGCTTGTTGAAGTGATACTCATCTATTAAAGCATCTTTATAAGAATTGAGGTACACAAACTCTTCATCCCTTAACAGCCCATTACTAGGGTCCTCAACCATTTCCCTCTGAATTCTTTCCAATTCAATCTTAATCCTTTGAGTTTTGTCAAATAAATTTCCCTACTGAAAATTAAGATTCCTCAAAGGGTTTTTCAACCCCTTCAATTTAGAAACCAAACTAAACATTTTAAAACCATCAACCTGCCTATTCCATCCATCATCCACAATCTTCAAAAAAATCAGGCTTCCTAGTCAAATAAATTCATAAACCTGAAAGATTTAGCAATCTTAGGAGCACTTCCCTGCAAGAACAGTAACATAGGTGAGTGATCAGAGGTGTAAAAAGGAAGAAATTCCACCTTAGCTTTCTCAAAAGAATAAAAAAACTCCTGATTAGCCACCGCTCTATCAAGCTTTTTAAGAATACCATTACCTCTCTTAGGCTTACTACTCCAAGTGTACTTCAGCCCATAAGAATTACAATCAGTCAACCCACAAGAAACAATGCAATCTCTAAACTGAGTAATAGAGGTGCTAAGTTTAGAATTCACAAGGTAGACTCAGAAGGGTCAAGAATAGTATTAAAATCCACCATGTAAACCCAAGGCAGATCCTGAATCATTTTGCTTTGGCAGATAAGATCCATCCACAAAGCCTTCCTTAGAACAGGAGTGATATGACCATATACAAAAGAACACAAAAAACTATCATCACTCTCAAGAGAATTAATGATACAATGAATAGCTTGATCATTCATATCAAGAATTTGAACATCCACCTTATGCATATCCCAGCCAATGACAACTCTAGCCCAATCCCTACAAAAAGTGACATTAAAACACCACCTCCATTGATTCCTAATCTGGGCAGTAACAGAATCAATCTTAGCAGCACTCAATCTGGTCTCAGTAAAGCCACACATACAAATACCATGCTCCCTTAAAACCCTTCTAGTCTCCACCAACCTGTCAAGATTATTTAATCCTCTAACATTCCAAGACATGATCTTCATAGTAACTGATCAGAATTAGATCCAGAAACCCTCACCTCATTCTCCTGATTTTCATTATTCTCAACCAAATCATCTTGCATTTCACAAATTTCTTCAATATTCCTCTCATCCTCTAGAATACAGTCCATACCTTCTTCAAACCCATGTTTAATACACAATATCATAAAAAAATTCCTCTGAGCAAAACTCCAAATACTCCTTCTTTCAAAAGGACGTACCAACTTGTTAGTAACATATACCATAACTTCATCCTTTTCTTCCTGGGACAGACTCTTATAGTAACTATCAAGAGCAGTAGTGAGAATTTTTGTCTTATTAACAGGGATAAAACCATCATTTGGCTGGATAAAAGAAGTACTTTGAGTAGCATTGGTGATATCAGTGGTAATGTCCTCCAAAACCTTAAAAGGATTAGATACCTCTAAAGGCTCCTTTTTATCAGGAGGAGCAGAATTTCGATTCTGATGCTGCCCCTTAGGAGTATACACCCTATTCTGAACTCCTTTATTGTCCTTTACCTTCCTAGAAATTTCAGGCCTTACATTCCCCTTCACAGCATTCCCCTCACTTTTTCCACTACCATTGTTCCTCTGCATATTCTTGTTTGCAAATTTCTGCCCATCATTCCTGCCCCCATTATTCTCACCTTTAGTATCCCGAGCTTGGGCTTTGGAAGCACTATCATTACCTGCCCAGTACTGATTCTGCTTATTTGATGTAGAACTGCTACCACAATTCTTGCCACTCCCATTCTTTCCCTGATTGTTGGTAGCTTTTTCTCCCAATGGAACACTTTGAAGGTTACCTTGCCCAGGGGATTTAACAGTACTACTACCAACATTCCCCTTACTCCCATCAACATTTTTCACCTCAGAGTTCTTTTTACTAACCACAGGCTGAAAACCATCAGCATCCACCCCATTGGCCATTGCAGAAGGCTCTTTACCCGTTTCACCTGTTTCATCAGCTTTTTCCCTTTCTAAAGCCTCAGCCTCTGTTAACATTCTGTTACCACAAGCCTCAAAAGAGTGACAAAAAACCAAGCAGTGATGGCAACTAACTAGTAATCTCGAAAACTCAATATTAATGTCAATGTTTTTCTGCATTCCAAACTCATCAATAGGGTAAAAAGCCTTAACGATGCAGGAAAATTTTCAAATACTGGAACATCAATAAGAACTCTAGCAAAACTAGCATTCTCCCTTTTTCTGCATTTTTCTAGCTGTTATACTGTCCAATGTAATTGGCTTACCAATACAACTAGCAATACTACAATTGCTTTCTATATTCCACATTTCAAGAGGCAATCCATGAAATGTAACCCAATTGGGAAAACACTTGGGCTCAACCCTCTTCAGAACCATACCAGCTTCCCACTTATTAACACAAAGAGGTATACTCCTGATTGCCCAAGGACCAGCTTTCAACACATTTAAAGGCCCCTCTTCATTCTTGAATTTAAAGTAAAAAATACAATTTCCATTGGTTGTCACCTCTTAATCCCAAAGTGCTTCCACATTTTATATATATGAAATCTCACCCAACCAATCATACACACTGTACCAATAAAATACCTATACAAGTGGTTTTTGTACACCTTCCTAGAGTGTATAATAAACTTAGGATTTATTAACATAACTTTCTCACCATTTGGAAGAACAGCCGGAGGTATATACTTAACCTCTTTTATTTCCTAATCAACCTCATCACCCTGAACATCATTAGCATAAGACCGTTTCTCTTCCTTATTCTTAGCCTCTTCCTTCTTAAGCCTTTCTTCCTTATCAAGTTGTTTCTTAATAAAACCAGCAACATCCCCATTAGAAACATTCTTAGCAGCAAAGACAGCTGCAGCATCAGCAGGTATATTCTCAAAAGCCTCACATCTAGAGTTACCAAAAGGAGCATACTTCACTTTCAAAATTATATCCCTGCTCATACGTTTAGCCTTAGCAACCTTATTTTGTTGCTCAACCATAGCCTCCCTCATGCTTTTCTTACCGTTTCTAACATGCTCATACTTAATAACAGGGACAAGCACCATACCCTCATTATTGCCTTCCTCCATATTGGTCTGAACCTTGATCACCTCAGACTCAAGCAGGGCAGGTGGATGATAATCAGGGGATTCATTGGTCATTCCCAGGTTAAAAGAGACACAAGTAAGTGAGGAAGAAATGAGATCATATGTAGAAATTAAATTTTCCAGTTTAGACTTTGTTTGGCGTAAACTGACCATCCTTCTTCCCAACACAGGGTCAATATACATAGAATTCTTCCCATCCATAGTAGCAACAAACTCCTTAAGTTTTTTATCCCTTCCAACTTTGAAATCAATAGGTAACCTATTCTGAAGATCAAACAAATTCTTTTCAGTATAATCAATTCTCCTCTTAACTTTAGCAGCCATTTTCCTTAAAACACTTACTGAATAAAACTTGAATAATGCTAACAACATCGGGCTAGCAAAGATTTTACTGTACTTGAGATGTGTGTACCTCCTAATCCAGCTAGACTCCATAGGAATAAGAGTTTCAAAACCCTTAGCAGAGATAAGAACACACTCAACAGCCAATGGGATAATGAAAATCTCAAAGTCACCCTCCATTTGCTGAGCAACATTACTAAGCATGGTAATATTGCTAAGGTAACCATGGTATCTTTCAGCAAATCCATACTCATCCTGATGTAAGATAAAAAATTCAACCATAGCACTCAAAAACTCGGAATCAGAATTTGTAAGCCTAAAAAACTCACTCATAGCAGCATCAACTTCCTCATTAGTAGTAGAAATGGAACTTAGCCCAAATTTACCAACATCCTTATCAGCAGACCCACCCTGATTCACCATTCCAGCTTTTAATATATGAGTGTTTCTGTTCATAGTAGCAGTAACAAACAATTGTGCTCTACATTCAATTTTAAAACTCCTAAACTCACATCGACCATTTCCAGCATTATTCGATACATCATTATCATCAACAATCACAAAATCAGACTTAGGATTTGGAATTAAATCAGATACTACCTCGTTAGCTATCGGATCACTAACATCATTGGTGCCAATTGGAGATACAGGAATCTCTTCAATAATTGCAGTAGATTTCAATTCCAGCACATTAATTTCATTAATCGTCGCCTCCATTAATGCCGGATCTAAGTTCCGGGCATTTAACATCTCATTAATTGTTCACTCCATTAATTTCTGAAAATTCTTCGTAGTATAAACCCTCGATTGATTCGTGACTTCACTCGGATCAAGCAAATCAGAAGATTGGACCACAAGATGGAACAACTACTTTGCTCAGGTATATTGGGGAGACAAATATCGACATTCGGGATGCGCGGTTTCCCTTAGCCAACAGAGTCAACCAAGTGATAGGAACATTCAAGGGACCCGTACCTACCTGGTTGAATACCGAGATATAAATACTAGGTCAATCCACTACCTGGGAAGGAAATTCATTACATCGCGGAGAAAGGAGTATAATTTCAGAAATGTCATTCAGAAACTAGAAGGCAAGCTACGAAATCTCGAGATAAAGAAGTTTGAAAACAAAGCTTATACAACCATATTCAATGAGTGGATCCTTTTATGTCCTTGCATAATGAAACTGGTTTACAAGCAAATAGAACTTCATGTGACTGGATTAGCCATCAAACTCGGATCATGGAAACTCCATCAAAACCCACCACCATTCAACAAGCATCTCGGTTAGCTTGTGGGCTTACCGATCGGGCTATACCTCAAGGTACCCATTCTTGATAGAGCCTGTTGCGGGTACTTCAGGACACAGGAGAAAGTGGGACGACACAAGTGGCAACAATTCTGGAATCGAGCTTCATATGCCAATGAAGAACAACAACAGAGTCTCAAGCTTAGTAACTCAACAAGTAACTTCTTCAGCAAGCACAGCAATCAAGACCAAATAGTTGTGGCCGGGACAGGTGCACTGGAAAGTACCCTAAAGTGTAATGAGTGTAACTACCAACACACCAGCATGTGTGGGAAGCATTATTGCCAGAACTGCAGAAGGGTGAGCCGCATGATTAGAGATTTCAGTGATTAAAGGTCAGAACATTCAACTCAATGCTATGGAAGCCGTAACTGAATGTTTAAGGCAAAGAAGAACACCTTAAAAAATTACCCATGGAACAAACAGTTGTGCGTTCGTGCTTGGTTCAGGCAACACGAGGAATGATACAAGCAGGTATTGAGAGACGTCCAAACCTCAACAGGGCTAGGCATACACTGGAATTAACAAATGGAAGAATTCAGTGGAAAATAAGAAATGTTGTCAGGAGATATAACTAGAACCAACATGCGCATGTGCTAATCACTCTAAGTAGATCCGATGAGATCTGTCGCAATGGATTGGTTATCTAAGCGTCAAGCCATGACTCTTTATCAACTGAAGAATCGTCTGCATTCTCCTCCCTTGTAGGAAGGTCCTGTCTAGTTTAAGGATAGAGGAATAGGTCTATCCTAAGCAACATATCAAATCTAAGGACACGATGGTGTCTACAGAGGGATCACATCGCTATTCGAGCCCCAATTGATGAGAAACTTAAGTAAGATAAGAATATCAAAATTTTTCCTATCATTCATAATCTTCGAGAAATATTCACCAAAGACCCACCTGGTTTTCCACCCGTCACTTCTGTTTTCACCACCGTGCACCACTGTTTTCATCATCACTTCTCACTGTGATGCCACCTTCAAATATTGTTCGACCACCGTCTGCCACCGAGAGCGAGCACCGCCGCGAGGGCTGCACTCAAACGTCGCCGCTACCCAACTTCGTTTCGGTTCCCACTTACCCTCGTCTTCGAAGGACGACTCGTTTAATCACGAGTTTGGATTCTGAGCCAACGACATAAGGTATGAGTGTGTTCTGTTTAATTAAATCTCCGGTTGTTGTTCGTAAATAGTTTTCCTTGATCGTTAATGGCGGATGATAATATTAGGGTTCATGGGTTGAAGATGACACCTGACTGATACAGATTATATAACTTGTTTGATGATTAGTAAAATAAAGTTTAAATGTCCTAATGGTTTGAAGCTTGGGTTGGGTCGCGGAGGTTGCGGGTTCAAACCCGACCACCGTCTGATTTATTTTTAATTTTTCCGAATCTCTAATCTTTGTTAGCCTGATTGAAATAAAAGGTTTTCAATGTGAGTTACTAACAAAATCTCCTTTGGCTGAGTGGTCTAGATTCAAGTTTACAAACCGGTGTTCGCGAGTTCTTTCCTTTTGGCTACCGTTTTTGTTTTTAAATTTTGTTTGAAACCCAGTTGACATTCACTTGGTCTAGATCAATGTAGAACCCGTTAAAGAACACTCCTCGTTGCTTTAAAATTCATACACGTCAATCAAACACGTTTTTATAAAGAACACTCCTCGTTGCTGAACCGGATAACTCTTCTCAAACAATTTCAAAGAGTTTTTCTCATTTTCAATTTACACAAGCCTCAAAAGAGTGACCAAAAACCAAGCAGTGATGGCAACTAACTAGTAATCTCGAAAACTCAATAATAATGTCAATGTTTTTCTGCATTCCAAACTCATCAATAGGGTAAAAAGCCTTAACAGATGCAGGAAAATTTTCAAATACTGGAACATCAATAAGAACTCTAGCAAAACTAGCATTCTCCCTTTTACTGCATATTTCTGCTGTTATACTGTCCAATGTAATTGGCTTACCAATACAACTAGCAATACTACAAATGCTTTCTATATTCCACATTTTAAGAGGCAATCCATGAAATGTAACCCAATTGGGAACACACTTAGGCTCAACCCTCTTCAGAACCATACCAACTTCCCACTTATTAACACAAAGAGGTATACTCCTGATTGCCCAAGGACCAGTTTTCAACACATTTAAAGGCCCATCTTCATTCTTGAATTTAAAGTAAAAAATACCATTTCCATTAGTTGTCACCTCTTCAATCCCAAAGTGCTTCCACATTTTATATATATGAAATCTCACCCAACCAATCATACACACTGTACCAATAAAATACCCATACAAGTGGTTTTTGTACACCTTCCTAGTTTGTTCAATAAACTTGGGATTTATTATCATAACTTTCTCACCATTTGGAAGAACAGCCGGAGGTATATACTTAACCTCTTTTATTTCCTAATCAACCTCATCACCCTGAACAGCATTAGCATAAGACCGTTTCTCTTCCTTCTTCTTAGCCTCTTCCTTCTTAAGCCTTTCTTCCTTATCAAGTTGCTTCTTAATAAAACCAGCAACATCCCCATTAGAAACATTCTTAGCAGCAAAGACAGCTGCAGCATCAGCAGGTATATTCTCAAAATCCTCACATCTAGAGTTACCAAAAGGAGCAGACTTCACTTTCAAAATTATATCCCTGCTCATACGTTTAGCCTTAGCAACCTTATTTTGTTGCTCAACCATAGCCTCCCTCATGCTTTTCTTACCGTTTCTAACATGCTCACACTTAATAACAGGGACAGGCACCATACCCTCATTATTGCCTTCCTCCATATTGTTCTGAACCTTGATCACCTCAGACTCAAGCAGGGCAGGTGGATGATAATCAGGGGATTCATTGGTCATTCCCAGGTTAAAAGAGACACAAGTAAGTGAGGAAGAAATGAGATCATATGTAGAAATTAAATTTTCCAGTTTAGACTTTGTTTGGCTTAAACTGACCATCCTTCTTCCAACTTTCAACTCAATAGGAAGAACATCCAAGAACCTATTCTGAAGATCAAATAAATTCTTTTCAGTATAATAATTCTCCTCTTAACTTTAGCAACCATTTTCCTTAAAACACTTGCTGAATAAAACTTGAATAATGCTAACAACATCGGGTCATCCTCCCGAAACAAACACTCACAAGATAGTTCAGAAGGGCTAGCAAAGATTTTACTGTACTTGAGATGTGTGTACCTATTGATCAAGCTAGACTCCACAGGAATAAGAGTTTCAAAACCCTTAGCAGAGATAAGAACACACTCAACAGCCAATCGCATAATGAAAATCTCAAAGTCACCATCCATTTGCCGAGTAACATTACTAAGCATGGTAATATTGCTAAGGTAACCATGGTATCTTTCAGCAAATCCATACTCATCCTGATGTAAGACAACAAATTCAACCATAGCACTCAAAAACTCGGAATCAGAATTTGTAAGCCTAAAAAACTCACTCATAGCAGCATCAACTTCCTCATTAGTAGCAGAAATGGAACTTAGCCCAAATTTACCAACATCCTTATCACCAGACCCACCCTGATTCACCATTCCAGCTTTCAATATATGAGAGTTTTTGTTCATAGTAGCAGTAACAAACAATTGTGCTCTACATTCAATTTTAAAACTCCTAAACTCACATCGACCATTTCCAACATTATTCGATACATCATTATCATCAACAATCACAAAATCAGACTTAGGATTTGGAATTAAATCAGATACTACCTCGTTAGCTATCGGATCACTAACATCATTGGTGCCAATTGGATATACAGGAATCTCTTCAATAATTACAGTAGATTTCAATTCCGGCACATTAATTTCATTAATCGTCGCCTCCATTAATGTCGGATCTAAGTTCCGGGCATTTAACATCTCATTAATTATTGACTCCATTAATTTCTGAAAATTCTTCGTAGTATAAACCCTCGATTGATTCGTGACTTCACCCGGATCAAGCAAATCAGAAGATTGGACCACAAGATGGAGCAACTACTTTGCTCAGGTATATTGGGGAGACAGATATCGACATTCGGGATGCGCGGTTTCCCTTAGCCAACAGAGTCAACCAAGTGATAGGAACATTCAAGGGACCCGTACCTACCTGATTGAATACCGAGATATAAATACTAGGTCAATCCACTACCTGGGAAGGAAATTCATTACATCGCGGAGAAAGGAGTATAATTTCAGAAATGTCGTTCAGAAACTAGAAGGCAAGCTACGAAATCTCGAGATAAAGAAGTTTGAAAACAAAGCTTATACAACCATATTCAATGAGTGGATCCTTTTATGTCCTTGCATAATGAAACTGGTTTACAAGCAAATAGAACTTCATGTGACTGGATTAGCCATCAAACTCGGATCATGGAAACTCCATCAAAACCCACCACCATTCAACAAGCATCTCGGTTAGCTTGTGGGCTTATCGATCGGGCTATACCTCAAGGTACCCATTCTTGATAGAGCCTGTTGCGGGTACATCAAGACACAGGAGAAAGTGGGATGACACAAGTGGAAACAATTCTGGAATCGAGCTTCATATGCCAATGAAGAACAACAACAAAGTCTCAAGCTTAGTAACTCAACAAGTAACTTCTTCAGCAAGCAGAGCAATCAAGACCAAATAGTTGTGGCCGGGACAGGTGCACTGGAAAGTACCCTAAAGTGTAATGAGTGTAACTACCAACACACCAGCATGTGTGGCAAGCATTATTGCCAGCACTGCAGAAGGGTGAGCCGCATGATTAGAGATTTCAGTGATTAAAGGTCAGAACAATCAACTCAATGCTATGGAAGCCGTAACTTAATGTTTAAAGCAAAGAAGAACACCTTAAAAAAATTATCCATGGAACAAACGGTTGTGCGTTCGTGCTTGGTTCAGGCAACACGAGGAATGATACAAGTAGGTATTGAGAGACGTCCAAACCTCAACAGGGCTAGGCATACACTGGAATTAACAAATGGAAGAATTCAGTGGAAAATAAGAAATGTTGTCAGGAGATATAACTAGAACCAACATGCCCATGTGCTAATCACTCTAAGTAGATCCGATGAGATCTGTCGCAATGGATTGGTTATCTAAGCGTCAAGCCATGACTCTTTATCAACTGAAGAATCGTCTGCATTCTCCTCCCTTGTAGGAAGGTCCTGTCCAGTTTAAGGATAGAGGAATAGGTCTATCCTAAGAAACATATCACATCTAAGGACACGATGGTGTCTGCAGAGGGATCACATCGCTATTCGAGCCCCTACTGATGAGAAACTTAAGTAAGATAAGAATATCAAGAATGTTCCTATCATTCATAATCTTCGAGAAATATTCACCAAAGACCTACCTGGTTTTCCACCTCATTGTCAAGTCGAGTTTTAGCGATAGCCAGTAGGTTGATCAACACATCCACAAGGTTTATGGATCCTATAAACCCCGTATGTAAATACCATTTGTTTGGGTTACTCCAAAACCCAAGAAGTACATGAAGAGTACCATTGTCTGAATTTATCGCACTCGGAATAAAAAAGGATACATACTGACCCATTTACGGTGGGGGTCATCAAGGATTGGCCTGCTCCAACAATACCAATAGAGGTGATGTCAGTTCTATAGTTTGACAACTTACTATCGATGATTCATCATTGAGAGAACTTTATATGACTGGCAAGGGTACTGTAACATACATTGAGGTAACAACCACAACATGATTTCTTCAAATGACGAAGCAGAAGCTTCGCAGTACACTGGTTTTATATTCAAGAGGACTAAAGACCTCATGGGATCGTATAAGACCTTCAATCAAGTTCTTGGGTGTGTGTGGATGAAACGCGAGAAGACCACTATCTACGCCTCACACCAGCTGAAGACGCATGAGCGGGACTACTAGAGCAAACTTGAGACGCTCAACTCGGGGCACGGTGACAAGCTAATGTAGGGATGGGGTCTATACGAGGAACGGACAAGCACTTTGAATTTGAGTCAGATAAGATCTATCATCATTTCAGGATGAACATGGGTACCCCATATTGGAATCTAATAGAGCTAGCAAGGGATAAGGCTCACAATTATCGATGATCTGCTCATCCTGGTTCGGATACACGGTACGCATGTTTGAAATCCATGACTCTTTATCAACTAAAGAATTGTCTGCATTCTCCTCCCTTGTAGGAAGGTCCTGTCTAGTTTAAGGATAGAGGAATAGGTCTATCCTAAGCAACATATCAAATCTAAGGACACGATGGTGTCTGCAGAGGGATCACATCGCTATTCGAGCCCCAATTGATGAGAAACTTAAGTAAGATAAGAATATCAAGAATTTTCCTATCATTCATAATCTTCGAGAAATATTCACCAAAGACCTACCTGGTTTTCCACCCGTCACTTCTATTTTTACCACCGTGCACCACTGATTTCATCATCACTTCTCACTGTGGTGCCACCTTCAACTATTGTTCGACCACTGTCTACCACCGAGAGTGAGCACCGCCGCGAGTGCTGCACTCAAACGTCGCCGCTACCCAACTTCGTTTCGGTTCCGACTTACCCTCGTCTTCGAAGGACGACTCGTTTAATCACGAGTTTGGATTCTGAGCCAACGGCATAAGGTATGAGTGTGTTCTGTTCGATTAAATCTTCGGTTGTTGTTCGTAAATAGTTTTCCTTGATCGTTAATGGCGGATGATAATATTAGGGTTCATGGGTTGAAGATGACACCTGACTGATACCGATTATATAACTTGTTTGATGATTAGTAAAATAAAGTTTAAATGTCCGAATGGTTTGAAGCTTGGGTTGGGTCGCGGAGGTTGCGGGTTCAAACCCGACCACCGTCTGATTTATTTTTAATTTTTCCGAATCTCTAATCTTTGTTAGCCTGATTGAAATAAAAGGTTTTCAATGTGAGTTACTAACAAAATCTCCTTTGGCTGAGTGGTCTAGATTCAAGTTTACAAACCGGTGTTCGCGAGTTCCATCATTTTGTCTACCGTTTTTGTTTTTAAATTTTGTTTGAAACCCAGTTGACATTCACTTGGTCTCGATCAATGTAGAACCCGTTAAAGAACACTCCTAGTTGCTTTGAAATTCATACACGTCAATCAAACACGTTTTTATAAATTGAAAACAAGAAAAACTCTTTAAAATTCTTTTTTGTTAAAAGTTAGCATTCAATTATATGTTTATTTAATTTTCACTCGTTGAATAAATTGAAAAGATTTGATATTTTATTTATCATTTCGTTAAAAATCTCGATAAATATATATATTTATATATATTTTTGAAATATATTTTATATATTCTACCATGTGTATTGTGACATCCGAGAATTTCAAGGTTTACTTCCGTTAGACAATTCCGTTAGTTACGTTATAAGTGTTAACTTAGTAACTAATGCTTAACTAGGCCGAATACGTCCACGCCCTTTGGTTGATCACCGAACCCGCCCATATGTGTTATGTGTTTAACTATTTATTGTCATTATGTGCAATATGATTTAAATGCATGATTTAGTATTGTGAATAGCATGACAAATTATGAATCGTGTTTATCTTGCTTAGAATGTGAAATTGCCCTATTTTGGTAGCCAGCGAAACTAACGGGCGAAACTATAGTGTCGCCCGGTAGCCAGCTAAGTTAACCAGTTAAAGCGTGACCAGAGCTAGTTTCGCCTGGCCAGCGAAACTGCCAGCGAAACTAGCCTCTGATATAAATAATCTTAATAAACCCTAGTTCTCCCATTTGCCTCATTTCATACAAAAACACACACACTCTTCTCTGGAATTCTGGTCAGTCGAGAAGCACAACCAAACATCAAGATCTCAGCCTCAAGACAACATCCATTCGATTCCTTGATCGAATCGTGAGTCCCAAAACCTTTCTTTTATGCCTTTTCTTTGAGTTTTCTTAAAAAGCATTCTTAAACCTTCATGAAACTGCTTGATCTGCTAGTATGTTGCTTAGGGATGCTAGATCTGTTATAAAGTTTACAACTTTACGTATGAAATCCAACCATGATAGAGATTTATGCCATTTTAGTCATTTTAGGGGTTTAAATGCATTTTGGTGATTTGGTGATGAATATGCATGAATAAGGTGTTAAAACTTGTTATTTGATGTTGGTAAATGCCAATGTATGCTAAACAATGAATTGCATGAAGTATGGAAGCTGTTAGGTTGATTTTTAGGCTGATCCGTATGTTTTTCGCGTCCAGCGAAACTGTCATGTTCTCTGGGCGAAACTGTCCAGCGAAATTATGCATATCTTCAACCAGCGACACTATGCAGCGAAACTGCAGTGTCGCCGGGTAAACCAACCAGACCAGCTCGAGCGAATCTACCGAGCGAAATTCCCTGAACGAAAGTTCAAACCAGTTTCGGGCGAAACTAGGCTAGCGAAACTGTGTCAACAGTTTCGAGCGAAACTAGCCTAGCGAAACTGTGTCATCGGGTATTACCCAGCGAAAGTGCTGCCCGTGCACACAGCGAAACTGACTAGCGAAACTGCTAGCGAAACTGAGGCCAGAATCCAAACTTGTACAATTTACTTGAATGTTATGCCATGACTTACATGATTATGCCATGATGATACATGCTTTGATCCTGATATATATGAACCCTTGTTTATGATCAACCGTCGGTATCGTGTGTCTGTATGTCGAGTCATAGTTCCAACGTGCTATGTTATGGGCCATAGTGACGTTAAAGTAGAGATTAGACACAAAAACTAATACTTAAGACCTAAACGTGTTCATAGGTCTTCGATAAGCAATACTTGGATTATTAGCAAGTGTAGCAGTGCAACCAAAGGTGAGTGTCACTAACCCGATTACCGTGAACCCGTTTGGGTCACACCGAACAACTAAAAGTAAAACAATGCTGACAAACTCGAGAGTGCTAGGCACCTCCCTGATAAACCTGAAAACTTGGAGTGCTCGGCACCCACTTGATGAACTTGAAGTGCTTTATGGGAAGCACTTGCGAGTTACCAAAACAACATTTTCTAAAACGAAACTGAAAACACTTTTGAGATTCATGAGAATCCAGTAAACCTTTTTAATATGGCTAGTGTAGGTTAAAGTCTAAACCACATGATATCACATGATTTCTAAGGATGCCTTGAAAACTTAAAAGTCCTCAACTAAATTGTACCATTAATTGTAAAGCGAGGGGATGTTGGGTAGATCTACTGGAGTTTGACAAACTCCGCCCCGTGGCACGGGGAGTGCACGGAGGTACAATATCAGCCTATCTGATCCGTGATCCCGAGAGGACGCGGGGGAGGCAAAACCGCGATGACGTAGGTCCGCAGAACTGATGGAACGGCCACTACAATAATTTATGGTCAGCTTTGGTACAAACTTCCTTAGTGCATGGAACAACGGATTAGCTACCCGCGATATCGGTTGAGCACTTTAACTATACAAGACTAGTACATACCCGATAACGTAGGTTACGGACAATACTTTTACTAAACCACGAAACTATAAATTGGATTTCACTAAGCATTGTTTCTCACAAATAAATATTACTCAAAGTATATGTTGATACGTTTATGGTTATGAGACCGGGCCACTGCGTGACAAGCCCACTGTGAACTCACCAACCGTTAGGTTGACACTTGCGTGGTTTAAACTTTTGCAGATCGCTAAGGAGTATCCGGAGCGGGTTGGCATGGCACGTGAAGACTTTTATTTTAATTGAACTAATTGGGAATTTTAATACAATGATTTGTAAAGCACGTGGTTAGTGCTAAGATATTTATGTTTTTATTCCGCTGCGTAACTCTTGAGACTATTTTGAAATGAATGTTTGGACTATACTCTGATTCGTTTAGTATTTGTAACTAATGGTTGTGGTCCTGGTCTAG
>JBCNJP010000381.1:0-32929 GCA_039602395.1 Deinandra increscens subsp. villosa
TTACGTGTTTACAACTCAAAACTTGGTGTTTACGACTGTACTTCATCGAAATCGTGAGTTTACGATTTTACCTTACCGGAAACATACATCGTAATCGGCGTTTACGATTTGCTCATATCGTAATCACTGTTTACGACTGGAGTTTACGATCCGGAGTTATTTGTTATCGTAATCAAGTGTTCTCGATCGTAATCAGGCATTTACGATCGTAATCTCACTGTTTGGACATTTGGACCTTAGATTTAAGTTTTTCCTAAGCTTGCATTATGGATTTCGAACCAAGTATGTATCAGAAGTTGGATTTTGAGATTGAATCCATCACTCGTCCACCAAGACTAACATCGGCGGATAACTTTCTGGAGTGGAAATATAGGTTTGAAAACCACTTGAAAAGTGTTGATTTAAGACTATGGAGAGCGGTAATTCATGGGCCACACACGCCTACACATTCAGAAGGAACCAATGCGGGTAAAGCTAAAACGGAAGACGAATATGATGATGATGATTGGAAAAGATGCAACAAAGCTGAGAGGGCATTTGCTATCATGACTATGGCACTTACACCAGATATTGCACAAGGATTTAAGCACTACAATACTGCAAAGCAACTCTGGAATGCTTTGATAGTGGCTTATGAGGGAAATCCAGACATAAAGGCAAGCCGTAAGCAAATGCTGAAGCAGAAATTCAATCTGTGCAACCACATTCAAGGTGAATCCTTCGAAGCACAGGTGCAAAGGTTCGTGTCTCTGATGGCCAAAATGTCAAGCTATGGTGTTAAACCAGATCTGGAAGATAAGAATCTGAAACTGCTGAATAGCTTGCCCAAATCCTGGAATACCAACATCTCCATCATTAAGGACAACAACAAGCTGAGTGAGATATCTCTTGATGAGATGATCAATAAATTGAAGTCAAAACTTATTGATGACAAGCAGAGAGAATTGAACCATATAAGCTCCCTTAGTATGGCGGGAAAATTGAACCAAGCCCTGTTGTCAGAAGAAGTGGATTCTAAACAAGATGGAAAGTCAGCTGGAAGTGGACCGAGCTCTGTCACAAAGTCAACTGCTTTTGTGGCACAACCTCATGCAAGTTCAAGTGGAGGTGTCAACCCTGATGCTACAAATGATCCCAATTTTGCACTCGGAATGGGATTTATGAACAACTATCATGCTCTTATGGCCGGAACTTTAGTCCCCACTGAGATGCTGTCAGGTGAGTTGAATTAGATAAATCCAGAAGATGTAGAAATGTTGGATGTATCTTGGCAGATGGCAATGGCTGTTTTCAGAGCAAAGAAGTTCATGGCAAAGACTGGGAGAAATGTATGAAAGGACCAAGATAAGATCAGGATGGGGTTCGACAAGAGCAAGCTGAGGTGCTACAACTGTGACGAGTACGGGCATTTCGCAAGAGAGTGCACCAAGCCGAGGAGAGAAAGAACAGAAGAAAGGAAAGCAGGTGATAGCAAAGGAAAGGCAGAGTCAAGTGCTTTGGTTGTGCAGGAAGGAGGTGGATATGACTGGACTCCTCAGTTAAAAGAGTTTAGCCTGTCACATGCAATGTTTGCTGCTATGGAAAGGGATGATGAGGAAGAGCATGCATTTGTTGTAACTAATGAGAAACCTGAAGAGATTCCGGTGGAAGAAAAGGAAGCCTTTGCTGCTGAGGTTGATAACATCAAGGTATGTCCTGATCCCACTTGTGCTCGTATAATTCCTGGACTTAGACAAATCTGTAAAAATTATCAGCTAGAACTGTTTGAGATAAAATGTGAAAGGAGTTCATTCAAGGGTAGATGGCAAAAGAATGAAGAGAAGGTAAAAGCTCAGAAACTAAACATAGTGAAATATCAAAAACTGGCAACTGAGAAAGCTCTTCTGTATGACAACGCTAAGTTAGAAATAGCTGAGCTTAGTAAGCAGATAGATGAACTTAAGCATAAGAACAATGAGTTGCAAGTAAAACTTGATATGAATCATATGAGAAGCAAAAGAATGTTAGAGGCTAGTAAATCTTTGAACACATGCATAACTGATGTTAGAATGGGTAAGGACAAAGGTGGAATAGGAATTAGCTTCTCAAACAAGAACAATGTTCCTCAAGATAAAACTAGAGATATAATAGGATTAATCTTAGAGGAGGACCAGGTAGATAGATCTGCATCTGAAATGCATGAATCAGGACCTCCCTTAAATAGTGTTCTAGTAGGAGTGACACCTATGACTGATCATGAATTTGAAAATGAGAAACACATGATCTACGGGTTGTGTAATCAGAACGAAACAATGGCATCCACAAGTAAATCGGGTCCGTCCTAGGAGTCATTAAACAATAGTGTTGAACCTGCTGATGGCTTTGTTTCATGTGCAGATGAAGTAGGTATTGAAGATGTGTCTGGGGATGATGATGAATGTCTGAGAGTTGAAGAGAGTCATGTGTCTAGTAGCTCTAGTCTTAATTTACCTAAGGATGATGTTCTGGCACATGTGTCAGAACTTGATACATCCAAGTCAAAACAATTAGTTGTATCTTTGTTATCAAAACATGTTTCTGATTCCAATGAAAAAGTTAATGGTTTTAAAATTCGTGTGCCTAACACAAAAGTGGGTCGTGAGTCTAAGCCCAAAGATTTTGTGGCTTATCCCCAGGTTGTGTCAACTTTCAATAGAACAAACAAATCTAAATCAGAATAATTTTGTTTAATTATACAACCGGAAAAAAATACAAAACGTGTTATACACAATTGGGATGATAAGCCAGAATGAAAGTCGTCTTACCCAAGACGCTCATACCTCTGTAGCCATGTCAATGGACCTAGACTCATGAACTGTTTTCAATGTGGAAAACCAGGACACTTTGCTGCTAATTGTGTGAATAGACCATTTCAACCATACTATCCGCAAAACCCACGGACTAGTATGTTGGAGAAAATGATGACAGGAGAAAAGAAAAAGCAAAAGAAACAAGCTTTGTTTCAGGGGAAGCAGTGTTTAGAACCAATGAAGACTCAACAGTCTAAGGTTTCGAACACAAAGGCACCGGTAACAAAGCCTGTTGTGGATAAGTGGAATGTGGCCAAAACTCCAAAACCAACTTATGTATCTAAAGGAGTTTACAGAAGAAATGATAAGATAAAACCAGAATTTGTTGAGAAACAAGTGGCTAAAGTCAAAAGAGTTAATAAACCTAATGGCAAAGCTAAAGTTGAGCAACAGGTTTAAAAAAAAAAGATGTCACTCAAACAAAACAACTTGTTTACACAAAATTGAAACTTGAGTGGACACCTGTTAAAAATCCATCTGGTAAAAAGGCCACATCACCACAAAAGAAACCTGTGTCCACCACCTGGAAACCAAAAGTCAACGTTCAAAATGTGAATGTACCTGAATCAAAGCCAGAAATGACCCTCCAATTAGTTAATTACATTGATTCCAAAGTTGTGCCGAGATCTGTTATGGCATGGGTACTTAAATCCCACTGATCTCTGATTTGTGTAGGGACAGCCAAGAAGATCTATCAACAATCTCTGGTACGTTGATAGCGGTTGCTCCCGACATATGACCGGAGACTTATCCCTTTTGGAAGATGTGGAAGACTTCAATGGGGGAGGTGTATCATTTGCAGGCGGTGTAGGTGGAAGAATAAGCAAGAAAGGAATAGTGAGAAGTGGAAGTTTGACATTCTCTGATGTGCACTATGTGGAGGAATTATCTCACAGTTTGCTCAGTGTGTCACAAATTTGTGATATGGAATATTCTGTCTTGTTCAACCGCAAAGAATGCATCATACTCAAGCCTGGTGTGAAAATTCCAGAGGAGTGCATCTTGATGCGTACTCCGAGAAGAGCAAACTCTTATCAGCTTAATATGGGTTAACCTCCAACTTCAGAAGAAGCCTGTCTCATATCCAAACAAAATGAGAACTTAGCTCTATTATGGAATAGGCGTCTGGGGCATGCTAACATGAAGAATTTAACCAAGCTTGCAAAGGGAGAACATGTCAGAAAGCTGCCTATCAAAGATTTCTCCACTGTAGAAAAATGAGTGGCTTGTGCGAAGGGGAAGCAGCACAAGTTGCCGCACCGTCCGAAGATAGCAAATTCAATGTCATCCGTGTTACAACTTCTTCACATGGATTTATTTGGGCCAATGCAAGTACAAAGCATCAGCAAATTCTCTTACTGTCTCGTGATTGTGGATGACTACTCACGATTCACTTGGGTCTTCTTCTTATCAAACAAGTATGAAACTCCGATCTTAGTGAAACAGTTTGTCACGCTTATAGAGAATCAGCTGAACGAGAAGGTAAAGGCTATTAGAACGGACAACAGAACATAATTTAAGAATGCTGAGTTAAATATGTTCTGTGGAGAGAAGGGGATTGAGAGACAGTTCAGTGCACCCTACACTCCGCAACATAATGGAGTCGCTGCGAGAAGAAACAGGACACTCATTGAAGCAGCAAGGACAATGATGTGTGAAGCTAAATTACCAATCTTCTTCTGGGCTGAAGCAGTTAATACGGCTTGTTATGTGCACCGTGTTCTTTTAAACAAGCGTCATGAGAAGACTTCGTATGAGATTGTTTATAAAGAGAAGCCAACGGTGGGATATTTCAAGACATTCGGGTGTCTATGCACGGTTCTGATTCAGTCCGATGTGGGGAAATTAGAAGCTAAGGCTGATGAGTGTTATTTTGTGGGTTATTCGGCAAATAGTGCTTATCGTGTCTTCAACAAAACCACCAAAGTTATCATTGAGGCATATAACATAGACTGGCTTGAAGACAATCCTACAGATGCAGGGAGTGGACCAGATTGGATTTTTGATTATGGGTCGCTGTTTGAAGGGTTCAATTTTTCAATGTTTTCCATCATTTAGGTGAAGAAGAAGACATTATTGCTCAATCATCTGAATCAAGACCTCATGTTGAAAAAGTTTGTGAGAAAGCACCAGATTCAGTTCCCACAAATGTCAATGCAGATGCTCCGGGATCTTCGGGAACTCGTGATAATTCAGAAAGTTCTCAAAACCAAGGTATGATTGATAATACTGTTAATTCTAACCTGCGTGTTTCTGTTTCTGTGCCAGATGTTCAAGTATCAAGAATCAACAAAGACCATCCGATTAGCAATATACTTGGACCAGTTTCAGCAGGTGTTACCACTAGAAGCCGCACGGGAGACATTAATTTCTGCATGTATTCGTGCTTCATATCCCAGATTGAGCCTCCTAATGTGATGGTTGCTCTCAGAGATCCAAGTTGGATAGAGGCCATGCACAATGAACTAAATCAGTTTTCTAAGCTGGGAGTGTGGCGCCTAGTGGAAAGGCCAGAGAACAAGAAGGTTATACCCACACGTTGGTTATACAAGAACAAGAAGGATGACACGGGTATAATTGTCAGAAACAAGGCAAGGTTGATTGTTCAGGGCCACAGACAAATTCATGGAATTGACTATGATGAGGTGTATGCACCCGTGGCAAGATTGGAGGCTATCCGGATATTTCTTGCAGTTGCATCATATCTAAACTTCACAGTGCACCAGATGGACGTCAAGACGGCATTTTTATATGCAGAAATGAATGAGGAAGTTTATGTGACTCAACCACCAGGGTTTGTAGATGAGGAGCATCCAGATCATGTGTATCTTCTGGATAAAGCTTTGTATGGACTACATCAAGCTCCGCGAACGTGGTATGAGACACTATCAACTCATTTGGTGGAGAATGGATACTCAAGAGGAGTGGTTGATCAGACTTTGTTTAGGAAGAGGGTGAAGGATGACATCATCATGGTGCAGGTTTATGTAGATGACATCATCTACGGGTCAACAAACGAAGAATTATGCAATGAGTTTGAAGATATAATGAGAAAGAAATTTGAAATGAGTGATCAAGGAGAGATGAGCTTCTTCCTAGCCTTGCAAGTGAAACATGATGAATCTGGGATTCTTATTCACCAAGCAAAATATGTGAATGAGATTCTAGAAAAATTCAAAATGCAAGATTCCAAGCCAATCTCAACTCCCATGGCGTCCCGACCTCTACTGACAGCAGATGCAGATGGGGAGCCAGTGAGTGAATTCATGTATCGTTCGATGATTGGATCACTTATGTATTTGACAGCAAGCAGGCCAGATATTATGCATGCAGTGTGTCTGTGTGCCCGCTATCAGGCTAATCCTAAACTTTCACATTTAATTGCTGTTAAACGTATCTTTAGGTATCTGAAGGGCAGGCCTAGGCTTGGACTTTGGTACCCAAAGAACACTGACTTCCAATTGTTTGCATTTACTGACAGTGATTATAGAGATAGTGATCTTAACAGGAAATCAACAACTGGTGGATGGCAGTTTCTGGGAGATCGACTCATTTCTTGGCAGAGCAAAAAGCAGCATACCGTCTCGAAGTCAACTGCAGAAGCTGAATATGTGGCAGCATCCGTTGGATGCTCACAGGTAGTATGGATACAAAATCAGCTCACTGATTACGGTATGGAATTTGTTAACACTCCTATCTTTTGTGATAACGCTGCTGCTCTAGAAATTGTGAAAAACCCCGTTCATCATTCAAAAACAAAGCACATAGACATCAAGGTACATTTTATTCGTGATTGTTATGATCGGGAGTTAATTAAGCTCCAAAAGGTGAGCACAGACCAGAATGTGTCTGATATTTTCACAAAACCCCTACCTCGTCCCAATTTTGAAATGTGTGTCGAAGGCCTAAGGATGATTGCCTTCGATGAATGATCTGATCAAAATTTCTTGTAAATATATTTTAAGAAAATTCAAAAATATGTGTTTATCTTTCAAAAGCCTCATAAAAACAGGGGAAGAAATCTCGTTGTTTTAGAAAATCTAAAAAATATCTGTTTGAGGTTTTTATGATGTCTTTTGTTTGCCTTGAGTTGGAAGGAAGTGATATAAATTTCCAAGACATTCGGAGACTGACACGTGTAAGGCAGCAGTGAAAGACGACTCAAAGATGATGTTCGGTAAGCTAAATCAAAAACTATGATCATCCATGTAAGTGCAGTAAACTTAACTCCTATATATGTTTAGTTTTCCATCCTGGTTTACATAGTTTAAAAGACTGAGTCCCAGCAAAAATGGGTTGAGAGTGGTATTCACCTAGTATTCACTCTCTCACACGCCATGTTTCTGCTGTTATGACAACACCACAGAAAAATGAAAAGAAAAAAGAAAAATGAAAAGAAAAAGAAAAATGAAAAGAAAAAGGAAAATAAAAAATGATGATAAAAATAAATAAATTATTGTGCTTGGTCTTCTCTGCGTGCTTATGCGGCCGACCTGATCACCAACTGATAATTAAGAATAAGTGGTAGTCATAGCAGGTGTTGCATGGTTCCTCAAGTTGGGGGTTTGTGAATCCTCAATAAACTCTGAGGTTGGGTAGGTTTTGCTATGAACGATTGGGTGTGGGGACGGTTAAACATGACGGTAATTATGTACCACAATTAAGCACTTAAAATTTTTAATTGGATGTGAGTTTATATGATTGCAAAAATTTTAGGTAATTGTCTAGAGCGTCGAGTAACGGAAGCTGAAAAGGGTTCCTCAGTTAAAGATTGGTCTGGTATGATCCATGAATTTACATCAGCTTTGAGGCAAGTAAATTTTTAAGTTTTGTAATTAGGTTTTAATTGTTTATGGTTTATCTTATCTTTCAAGTTTTTTTAAATGTTTAAATTTTTCATTATTTTTATGATCAAGATCAGATACTCGGGGTTTGAGTCTGAGGGGAAGCTTCGTAAATTCTCAAATTCGTTAAAGTTAACATTTTTATGAGAATTAACTTTTAACTAAAGGTTTGGGAGGTTGTTTAAAACTTTTTGGAACTTGAGGGGCATTGATGAAAATATTTAAAAAGGGGTATAAAAACACCTCACATGTTTACGATCCATTTTCATTTCCTCTTCTCTCCGTTTACGATCAGCGACTCTGAAACCCTAACCACCACCACTCGCCGGAAAACTGATCTAGCTCACCTCCAACCATCCTGTGAGTAAATCGAGCACGTCACTACCCTCGCAAACCTTTTCCGACCAAGAAACCCCCTTCGATCATCCGTTTTCTCAAAGATTCGTCTGTCTATTCACGGTTTTTGCGATTTGAGCACTAACTCGTGACCGTCTTCTCTTGTTACTGTGTTCGAGTCGTTTAAGCGAGACTTGAAGTCGGATTTGTGTTTGCTACTGTTAATAGGTAGTGATAGATGTACATTTTGCATATTTGAGGTGGTCTAACGAGTTTATGAGTGTTTTGCAGGTCTGTTCATGGCGGTTTCTGGTGTTTATGATCGTCTCAATGAAGGAGACGACTGTTGGCGTTTCCGATAACGATTATGATCGACGTTTACGATCCTCGTTTCCGATTGATGTTTACGATGACGTTTACGATCGGGCCTAAGTGTTTACGATTGGACTTGTTGTTTCCGACTGACCCGATCGTGAACCCGTGTTTCTGATCGTAATCTCAAATAGTGATTCGTAAACTCACCTAAACTTGAATGAAAATCATAAACACCTAATATTTTTGGAATCTTATTAAACTTAATCGTTTTAAGATAAAATTGAATGTGTTGATTTTAAAGAATGTGTTTGTCAATTTGTGCTTCAAAATCAAATAGTTTTCTTGAACGTTTAAATTGAGATTTTCAGAAATTATCAAGTTAAATGTGTTAATCAATTGAACTTCAAGATACTGTTGGCAAACAAAATTTCTTTTTGATGAATTTAAGCCTGATGCACTTGTCTCGTTGTTTCAGATGGCAGAAAACATGCTTGATGAAGAAATTCATTTTGAAAGGGATCACCGTATACCTGCATATCTTGATGACCCACCAGAGAGGCACATGCAGCTCTTCTACTCTTTGGTGGCTGGGCTGAATGTATGCAAGATTAATCATGATTTGCGGAAAAGTGTGCTTATCGATGAGCAACTTGTAAGAGAATTCTGGGGAACAACAAGGGCAAATGCTGACAAGACGAGGATCACAGCAACAGTTCAGAATCGTCAAATTGTGATACTCGAAGAAGACATCCGCCAGGGATTGAACATAAATGACAGAGCTGAACATCCAATAGAGTACCCACAGGATCGTGTATTAGAAGGTGCTCAGTTGATAGGATATGAAGGAAAGTTCCCTCCTATCTTCAAGAAGTTGTTGCCGCACTACTGGAGGTGCCTGGCTCACTACATGCAGAAATCATTTCTGGGAAAGAGAACTAGCTTCGATCAACTTAACAAACTGCATGGAACAGCTTTCGTCGCACTGGCCTTAGACTGGAACTTCAACTTCTCAAAAATGATGCTGATAGATTGGGTTGGGAATGTAGTTTTAAGTGCGAGAAATCAGTTTCTTATGACACCAAGATTCGTACAAATGGTGGTGATGAAGAAGTACCCGATGATCGATGAAAGAATAGAGAAATTGGACATCAAATTCATGGTTAGTGGAGTGTTTGGCCTGCAGACACAAGACAGAAAAGGAAAGAACAGCTTTCAGGGAAGGATTGAATGGGCCAAAAGAGGTGCCTTTCCTGAAGTTGCTAGAGAGCAGGTGATTGAGTCAGATCAAGAGGCTGAACCTCAACCAGATGTGCCGACTGTAAATGTGACTGTTGCTGAAGATCACGATGTGACAGCACCAATTGCTGTAAATGTTCTGGATCAAACATAAGGTATACCTTCTGATGAAGAAAATGTGATGGACGACATCTTCGCTGATCAAGGGAATGTGGATGATGATATCTATGGGGACTTAGAACCAATCAATCTTAAAAGATCAAGGGATGTCCTGAATTCGTCTTCTAGTGGTGACTCCATCCCTCAAGAGTTGGATACTCAGTTCAATGTGAATGAGATGCTTGAAGAGCCTGTCCCCTTTCGTGAACCATCTCCCAGGAAGAGGACAGATCCAAGAAGTGTCAGGTTCAAGTTTACAAAGACTAGCTCAAGTCTGTTGATGGTCCATCCAGCAGGGTCCAGTTCTCAAAGTCAAAGTGTTCAAGAAGAAACAACGGATCAGAATGTTGAAGATCAACCTGCCCAAGTTCAGACTGAAAGTCCTCTTCTGAATGAACGTAGCCCTATTCATGAGGAAAGGCAATTTCTGGAGGTTGATAACACCGTTGTAGTACCCAGCCCTGTTAAAGTGAGTGTCTCTACTGGGACAAGTCTACCGCCAACAGTTATTCCAAGTTTCCGCCCATTTCAAGCTGCTGAGCTCCCTATTGAGATGAGGATAAGTGCAGACCCACACATTAACTTTCTGATGTCTCAGAACAGAATTAGAGAGACAGAGATAAAAGCACTCCAGGCTGAGAATAGAAAATTAAAAGACAAGGAGGTGGCTGACAAGAATAGGTTTAAGTACTTGTATGAGGCCTTGATGGATTTGAAAAAGAAGTATAATGAGTTGAAAGGTGCTGTGGTGTCAAGTGCTTCAGGTGACCCCGGTCAAGGCTCATCTCAGGCTGCACAACGTACAGAGGCAATGAATGAAGATGAAGGAGATGACACCATTGAGATGTCGGACTATGCACGAAGTGGAAGGGTCATCTCTAAAGCGCCAGAAGGTCACAACAACTGGTTCAAGGAATTTTTTCAAGGACCAGCCCCCACTCAATACACCATTGATGTTGGTGAAAGCTCAATCGATAAAAGGGGGAGTCGTGAAGCAATTCTGTGCTGGCACTATGACTCCGAAAAGAAGTTGTTTGCTGTTATCCGTGATGGCTACAGTCCAGTGGAATATTACAGAACACGAACTCAATTTCACTCCTGGACTGAGCCTGAGATCAGAAGCCTGTTGAGAGCTCCATATATAAACAAATGGAGTAGCACAGAAGGAGACCTAGTTCGGAACAATATGTTGAGCCACTTGGCTGAAAATTTTGTGAATTTCGATCTGAGGCAAGTGAGATGGGTTGAAACTGGAACTGACCCAGTAACTGGTGATCCTATAGGAGAAGCAAGGCGACCACCTACCAAACGCACAAGAGTGATAAACATGTTGGACGAAATTGAAGACGGTACCTTGGTCAAGAACTTTGACTGTTGGTTTTATGATCCAGCAACACATGAGGTGGTGGTGCTCTGCAAGAAGATGAGGCAGTTCCGATTCTATGATCCGGTTGACCTGCTTAGGTTTGGAGAAAAAGATATCAAGCTCCTCGCCTCCCAACCAATTCCGGTGATGAGAATGACCTTGAGAATGCTATACGGGTGGGGATCTTCCATGGAACAGCAAACCAGATTGTAGCAAATGAATGGTGGTCGAGTAATGTGCAGAATACTTTCAGATTTGATCTGCTGCTGCCATAGACAGACTAATGGTTCATGCCTAGGGGAAGATTGTTGGGCTATACATTAGAGGCATGAACATTAAATGTGGGCTTGATTATTATTGGGCTTATGGGCATAGAATAGTTTACGATTTGGGCCATGTGGGCCGCTTTTGTGTTTATGATTGGATTAGGGTTTGTAAGTGAGTAGTATATAAGCTCACTAGTTTATGATTGAACTTAGCTTTTGGGATTCCGATTTTCTCTCTATTGTGTGTTTACGATCAGTCTCCATTTGCTCAAGAAAGTTGTGTTTTACATTCAAGATTTGATCTTCTTTGTTTAATCAAGTCTATTTCATCTACTTTCTTCTCGAATCAATCACTTACGAGGATTCCGCACTCGTTTGTGATATCAATATCGTGACTTGGTAGATTTTCTGGACCTACAGTCGGTTGTCAAACATATCTTGGATTTACTTTTTTGGAAAATAAGATTTTAAAACGGCCTTCTCATTTAAGTATATGTCCCCAATATCTCTTGAGATAGTATGTCTACACGGAAGCTTGAAGTTGGGAAACACGGTTTCCATAAACCTTTTAAACCCTTTGTGCTCCACTAATGCAAATTGTAGCTCATCTAATACAATCATCTCAACAAGCGCTTTTTTTGCTTGCTTTTGCACAGAATCTCTAGGTTTTAACTTTACCACTAGGCCCTCCTCAACACCGTCGTTATTTTTAACATAAAGGTTGCTTTGATCTTTCAACTTATTAGGGATGAATTAATATGTCTTCTTAGTAAATATGTATCATTTTTCGAGGACACGGCTAATTTTTTTTTGCAGTGCTTACATTTTGCCATTTGTCCCCCCATCCATTTAATCTTCTTAAAGTCGGTCCAAACAGCAGATCGTCCTTTTTACCAGTTGGCGGTTTAGATTTCTTTATATTTCGTTTTTTCTTAGCACGTTCAGGTTCTTGTGTAGCCTTTCTTTTATTTCCGCCGTGAGATTTGTCACTCGAATAGGTTCTGGATATTTTCTTGCTCCATCTACATTAAATATAAAACATAAAGGAATTATATGTTAAATTATAAGTTCACTACAGAAATGTATCGAAATCTGCCTAGTTTGACTTTTAAAAGTCAAACCGTTGCATTATTAGGACCTTATAATAAAGGTTTATTGGATTTTATTAATCCAAGTTATTACCAATTGGCCAATATTAATCCCAATTTTAAAATTGGCCTACATTAATCCCAATTATTAAGGTGTTGGATTTCATTGGACCCCGAAGAAATTTTTTTGAGTAAAATCCCTAACGGAGTTAAGGAAAATGTAAAGGGGGTCCAATGAAATCCAACACATTAATAATCATTGGACCCCGAAGGGAATTTTTTAAGTAAAATCCCTAACGAAGTGAAGAAAATTGTAAAGGGGGTCCAGTGAAATCTAACACCTTAATAATTGGGATTAATGTGCGGCAATTTTGAAATTAGGATTAATATTGACCAATTGGTAATAACTTGGATTAATAAAATCCAATAACCCTATAATAAACGGCCTTAAACCTGTAATATGTATATACTTTTGCGATTATTACAAATAAAAATAAAATGTGATTTAGTATTCTGGCATTTAGGCTTATTATTTTGTTTTAAAATTTCCACTTACGTGTTCTTCAATTCTTTTTCTTCAATTCTCTGTTCTAAATATATATATGCCAGAATGAAGGGAACGGATTCGGTCAATCAAACTATGGTGAAGTTGTAAGAAACAAGCTGCTTAAGAATCTTGGATTAGGAAATTGCGAGCACATGTATGCAATGCATATACTATTATATTGTTCTTAGAAATAAAGTAAAAAAAATAAAAATGAAAATATCAACACTACTGTTTAAGAAAAAAAAAACAGTGGGATGAAATAGCCAACAAGGTACAAGTGATTATAGCCCACAAAGCATCTGCTTTGGCATATGTCTATATTTGATACTTCATTTGTAACTTGAAAAGTCAATTGACTTGATTTGCTCTTAGTTATTAGCCACTGTTTCATATATCGATATAACTATTAACGACACTATTGTTATGATTAATCGGCGCAGCGGAATATATCGATTCACAACGAACACGCACATAAAACGATAAAGAAACACGAACAAAGAATTTTACGTGGTTCGGTCGGTGTGACCTACGTCCACGGGCTGCAACTAGGGATATTTTATTAAGTTCAGTACAACGATTACAATACATAGACACGATATATATGGAGAACAATAGGGTTTTAGGAGTGGTGAACAAGAAAGCCTAACGGGCCTCTAAACACCCAAGCCCAAGGACTTCAACCCCAACAATCTCCCACTTGAAGGCCTTACGATAAACATCAAGTCTGTCAACAAGCACAAAGCAATCCATGTCTTCAGTAATCAGTAAATCACACAGGAACAAAAGTCTTCAGGTCCAGCTCCAAGGAACAAACCAAACTTCAATCCAAACATCCCGAGTCCACCTAGTTGCAGCGGCCCAATCATCATCAGTAAACAGACGGGCCCGTTAGAGCCCCAGAGGACCCCAACTTGGTCTTAACAGACCTCATCATAACATCCTCAATCCCATCTGACTCCCACAAATGAGATCCAGGAATACCCAGAGGAACACTCTCTAATAGTAGCAATTTCCCAGGAGAGACTTTTTCATTCGGCCTTCTAGTCTTTCGAACCCAACGTCGATTTTCACACTGTGTCAGAATGCTCCCACTGTTACGAAAATCCCGTCCGTGCCCAGACCTCCGAATACGCTCAAGCTGATCAACTGGAGCTCTAGAATTCACTGCTACAAACCGAACTCTCTTAGCTCTCGAACCAGCGAGCCCGGTTCTGGCATTCGTCTTCACAGGGGTGGTCACATCCCCAGACGGAACATGCACAAGATACAACGACCCCTTCTTGAAACCCCTGACAATAACTAGATTATCCTTGACCACCTTCCACTTTCCACCACCAAACTTCACGTCTAAACCTTGCTCATCCAGTTGCCCAACAGAGATTAACTTTGTTTCAATCCTCGGAATGATCCTCACATTAGACAAAGTCCAAGTAGAACCCAAAGTAGTAACTAAGTCAATATCCCCCATACCAGTTACATCAAGAATTTCACCGTTTCCAAGCCTAACCTTGCCAAAATCGCCTTCTTTAACATTCCGCATGCCATCGCTACTATGGGTAGCATGAAACGATGCACTGGAATCCATGACCCAAGAATCAACTCTACTCTCGACACTAAGCAGTAGTGCCTCATCATCAGAATAGTTTCCAACGGCAGCAGTAGTGTTCAACTCTTTCTTTTCTTTAGGACATTGACTTCTGTAATGTCCTTTCTCGTTGCAGTTCCAACAACGTACACTCGACCGAGCTCTAGACGAACTCCTGCCCTGACCCTTGCTGCTCCCACTATTTCTGCTATTATCCCTTCCCCTGCCAACATGTAACATCTCATAAGAAGACCCCCCATTAGCACCCCTCCGGCGAATGTCTTCACCTAGTACCAAATCCCGAATCTTTTCAAATGTCATTCCGTCAGTTCCCACCGAGTTGGTAACAACAGTCACCGTCCCGGACCAACTATCAGGCAGTGAAGATAGCAATAGTACAGCCTTGGTCTCATCATCGAATTTCATCTTAACAGATGACAACCTGGACAAGATGGAATTCAGATTATTAATGTGCTCGGTCACTGAACTTCCCTCTTTCATTGTCATCGTGAACAACTCTCTCATCTGGAACACCTTGTTAGCTGCATACGGCTTTTCATACATATTTGACAACGCCAACATCATACCACGAGCAGTGGTTTCTAACATGATGTTATATGCCACGTTTCTCGTCAATGCCAATGTAATAGTGCCTCTAGCTTTCTTATCTTTCGCGTTCCACTGAGTTTCCTTTTCTTTATCCATATTCTCTGGTTTTTCCTCGAGTACCATGTCTAAATCTTTTTGACTAAGCAATGCCTCCATCTGCATCTTCCACCAACTAAAATCTGAACCGTCAAACTTTTCAATCACAAATTTCCCGTCTTCAGCCATAATGACAAACGAAAAACAGAATGACCAAAGTAACCGGCTCCAAAGTTGATAATAACTAGTCAAAAGAAAATCCCAGACACAATAAAAAAAAACGGTTCCTGCCAACAATACCGAAGCCGCGAAAACAAAGCCTACCCGAGCAACCCAAACAATACCCGAAACTTTGAACACCCAAACCAGAAACAACGACCCAATAAAACTCAAATCACAAAACAAATACGAATGAACCTGTCTCTCCTGATTATGGTTGAAAATTTGGTTGTATACGGCGTTCCCGATTGACGGATAATACCTCTCTTCCTCGTTTCGTTTCCAATATAAACACACCACAAATAATTAACACTTCCGATGTGAACAGAATACTTCGAAATCTTGAAGGAAAAAAAATTGCTCCTAACTCTTCTGGCGACTGTCTCAGGGCTTCTAAAAGGTCTTTGTACCTTTTATTTTTATCCAAAAAATCTCGTTCATATTTAAAACCAAACAATTAAATGTTTGGTCAAAATTAGCAAATTTGGTCAGACAAACAGCTCTTCTCGATCCGCAATAAATTCTTTCACGCGGCGACGAGCACGGTAACTTCCAAGAACACTTTTTCAATCGAACCGATTAGAACGAACAAAAAAAAGAACGAATAGCGAATCGTCCGTGAATCAACGAGCCAACCGAGCTCTGATGCCAATTGTTATGATTAATCGGCGCAGCGGAATATATCGATTCACAACGAACACGCACATAAAACGATAAAGAAACACGAACAAAGAATTTTACGTGGTTCGGTCGGTGTGACCTACGTCCACGGGCTGCAACTAGGGATATTTTATTAAGTTCAGTACAACGATTACAATATATAGACACGATATATATAGAGAACAATAGGGTTTTAGGAGTGGTGAACAAGAAAGCCTAACGGGCCTCTAAACACCCAAGCCTAAGGATTTCAACCCCAACAACTATAACCTTTAAAGTGTAGTTTTTATATCGTCTGGTTTTAACAAAGTGTATCGTTCCTAACTATTAACTACGCTATTAGCTATTTGCAATACTTTATACACTTTAAGATAAACCGATACAAATTTTCAACAGGATAACTACAATTGGGATACATATATATCTGAACTTGTTTTACTTGCTAGATACAAATATGGATGTGAGGATGTCAAATTTTCATGGATATGTCAGGATATCAAATTTGTTAATCTGATTTTGTCACACCCTGAGAATGGCTGAACTTGGGTATGTGACTGATTTGGCATCATGGTCATGGTTACGAATGATTGACGTCTAAGTGAACATTAAATTAACCATTTGTCTTTCGAAAATGTAAGTCTCAAACATTTATTTAAATATTTAAAACCATGGCAGCGGAAAAGTAGTAGTGGTTACATGATAAAGTTTTCAAACGACAATGTCATGAGATTTATAAACATAACTACCCTAAGGCGTAATGCGTCTAAATCTCCAAAATGAAATGCAAGAACACACAGCAAGCAGACCATGATATGATAAGCAGGAGCGGAACGGAAAAACATGGAGTTGCAGTCTTTAATCACCTGAGAATTCAAGAATTTAAAAAGTCAACATAATTGTTGGTGAGTTCACAGGTTTAATGACACTTGAACTGTTTGAAAATATGTTTGAAAATGTTTGGCCTGTCATGATAGTACTTTGTTTGACATTGTTGTTGTACAGTTCAAGCATGAACCTTGAATTCAAAACTAACTGTTTACCCACTCCTGATGTTCTTCCCCAAGAACACGAATGACCAGAATAACTAATGTACCCCTTGACTATAACCGTGGAGTCATGACTGGAGCGACCAAGTCAGGGCAGAGTCATCAACCCAAATAGATCCATTCACAAGCTATCGTTTCGAATGAACTAATTGAATTCAATTAATAGTGAGACTTACGCATATAACATGAATCAACATGAATACACAGTTTGGGGAATTGAAAAGAACATGCAATTAGTACATCTTACAGTTATCATAATGTCAGAAAAAATGAATTTAGAATTGGCATTCATTGAATTCTCCCCCAAGTTAGAAAACAGAAATGAAAAAAGGGTCGTGAAGACTCACTTGTTTGAAGATGGACTGACATATATGAATGGTTGAACTTAGCCTAGCAAACGTTTACAAGATAATGTTATGACGTATTAGGGTTTGGGTTTTTTGGGTTAGTGAATACGTCACCCAATGTTCAAGGTTAAGTCTCGACTATTATTACCCGATGACTATGATGGAAATCCTAGGATATTATTTATTGACTAATAAATAATATTGAATTTGTTGGAATCTATTATTTATTTGAATAAATAAATAATGATTGAATTTTGCGTTATAAAAATATATATTGAATAATATACATTATTTTTCATAGAACGTCATTGTTGATACGTAATCTGATCGTCGTGTGAAGTATCTAAACAGAAGATGTCGTGTGAAGTATTAGTGTGAAGATTCAAGACAAAGTCAAGACATGCTGCTGGGCGAACTAGATCCAAACCTGAGTTCGGATCTAGGCGAACCTGCAGTTCGCCTGGTTGTATATAAATAGATTGTTTGTCTTTGTAATTGGGGACTGAGCGAGTGAGATCCTAGCTTAAGTGTGTGTTATCAGCGGTGTATTCTCTGCGTCTGTTTCTGAGTGTTTACTGATTGTAATTGTTCTTTTGATCAATAAAACAATCGGTTAATTACGTTTCTCGTTCGATATAGCTAGATCAAGTAGATGATCCGACACTCACGAACTTTCAAGTGGTATCAGAGCTTTCTGGTTCATTCTACTGATTTGTGGTTGCTATTTTTGGATTTTTTGAAACAAATTGTCTCGTTTTTTCAAAACTTTGGAGAGTTTTTGCAAGGTTTCAATCATTTCTGAGTTTTTTTTTTGGTGCAAAATGTGTTCCTAAATCATTCCTCATCATATTTTCTGGTCTACTGCTGAAAATCTCGTTAAAATCTGAGCGTTTTGAGCGAAAAATGGTTATGTTCGACTGAAGAACTTTCAGTTCCGAAATAACTGTCATCCGAACTTGAGTTTGCCTCAGTAACTGCTCCGAACCTGAGTTCGCCCAAGTCCGTTCAAGTTTGGTTGAGAGGTTCTGTTTTCCTAGTCCGAAGTTCTGTTCACCTCATCCGAACCTGAGTTCGCCCAAGTTCGTTTAAGTTCAGTTGTGGGTTAAGTTCGGAAAGTTTCGGCTCCTGTTCGGACAAGACTTTTAGGTTCGGGTATAGTTTGGATAATCTTCTGTTCGGATAATATTTTTGGGTCCGCATCTGGTTCGGCTAAAATTGGGATTTTTGAGTTGTTTCACGAAAACTGACTTCACTTGAGAACCGTTAAGAGTTACGGAACCCAATACGAGCCAAAACGACCGTCTCGAAGAGATCTACACTTTTACTGCCTAACGGCATTGCCAGAAAAATGGAAAATTATGTTTTGTTACTTACTCATGACAAAGAATTTTCCACATTGACGTTTCATGAGTTAACTGGTAAACTTCATGCTCGGGAAATGGAAATGCTGAATTCAAAGAAATCAACTGCTACAATTCAAAATCCAGAATTGTATCATGGTGAAAATGCTGCAAGTCTAAATGCTAAAGCAAAACCAAGTCTTAGTTAAGCTCCAACTACTGCGTTTATTGGAAATATGTCTGTAGTTTCGGGTGATACTAATTCATCAAGGGGTTGTAGTTTTACAATTCCTAGATCTTCAAATCAGAATGTTTTTTCTGCTGAAACAACGGATAAATGTGTTGCTCTTATCACTGCTTAATTTCATCTTCTATTGGTTTTATTATCAACAATGTTGGAGATGCCAAGATTACTCGAGAAGATTTCAATGAAATTGATGAAAATAATCTCGATGAAATGGATATGGCATGGCAACTGGATATGTTGTCATAACGAGCAAGAAGATTTATGAAGAGGACTGGTAGGAGAACTATTACTCAAGATGGACATTTGGATTTTGACAAATCCAAAGTTAAATGTTACAAATGTTAAAAATTTGGTCATTTTCAAAGAAAGTGTCAGCAATCTTTATCAAATGTATCTGATCAAAAGTTACAAATGGTTCTCAAGCTTTTTTAAGTACAACAGGGTTAACTACTCAGATTGATAATGGTGGTAGTACTTATAACTAGGGACAAGTATTTCTTGATAAGTCTACATTGATTGTCACTCATGATCAACAAGATGATTATTGTTCATATTCGAGTTCAGAACCAAGTTCCTATGAATCAGTTGAAAATATGGAAAGTTTGTTGAAAGAGAATGCTTCGTTATTGAATGAAATCCGCAAGCTTTCTTATGAATTTAATTTGGTGAAAGAAGATTTGGAGGTTTCTAAAAGAAATGAGAAGGAATTTGAGTTGAAAAATGATTCTTTGATGAAGGAAGTGAATATGCTTAATGACGTTCTTCAAATGATCAAAGAAGACTTAAACAATTATGAAGCAGAGAATGCAAAGTTACTGGAAGAAAAGGAGGAGTTGGTTAAAGAAGTTAAGAAATGGAAGGATGAAGCAGAAGATGCTGCTAATGATTTCCAAAATTTGTTTGATAAATCAAAAATCAAGTTTGATCTGCTCACAAAGAATTCGTAAGAATATGTTGCTAAAATTGAAGCTTATCAAGTTGATATGGAAAAGTTGTTGGATGAGAAGCGTGAGTTGGTTAGTGTCAATAAAGTTGACATTACAAATCTTGAAATTCAAAAATGGAATGAAGATAAATTGAAGAAAGAATTGTTTAATGGGATTGATATTCTTCGCCTACAAAAATTTGAAACCCATAAGGTTGCAAAGCTATTGATAGCTACTGAGAAGGAGTTAGCTGAAGCTCAACAGAAAATTTCCGATTTAAAGATTCAGGTCATTGATGCTAATCGATTGTTGAATAATGTCTCAAATTCGCAATTGTTTACCATCTTCTTAGAAATGATGCAAATTTTGAAAAGATGTTTGATAAAACCGCATCACCCCAAGCTAATATCAAAGAAGATGTTAAAGAGGTGAAAGAAAAGGTGGAAGACTATGATTATTCCAAGTTTACATCATCAAATTCAGAAGAAGAGAAGATTGTGAAGAAGAAGAAAAACAAGAAGAATAACAAGAAGAAGGGAAAGAAATCTAAATTTTCTTCAGTCCCACAGTTTGTATCTGGCTCAACGTCAACAGAACATGAGAAATTAGTTACATCTAGTGAGAAGATTCGATCTCAGCCTGATTTTGATGAGACGATATTCTATGAGCAAAAGAATGTGAATGCAGTCAAAGCTGAATTTTCTAGATTGGCGAAGAATGGGAATAGATCATTAAATTATGAGGAAAAGCTTTCTGGAAAGAATGATGGATTAGGTTTTCAAGCACTGAATGTTCAAGCTGAGGCGGTTCCAGCTTTAAAACCACAAAATCTAAAGAAACTGAAACTAAAGCAAGTGAAGAAGAAGGTCTTCAAGGCTGAGAAGGTTCAACCCGAACGGTTTTACAAACTCAAGTTCAGAACAAATTTTCTCTGATAAAGAATTTCCACTTCACTGCGTAGATGCTCAGAAGATTTCTGAAGTTTTTGTGAAAGAGTGTGTTTCAAAGATCAAGGAGAATCAACATGCAAAATTGTATTCTGATGGTTCTAACTCTAAAAGCCCAACATCCAAATGGGTTCATGATCATAGACATCAGGTATAGATTCTTTCTTTGATAATGTTAGAGATATTCATGTTTGTAACACTGTGCATGCACCTAAAAGGTGGGACAAAGCTAATCGCTTATGCTATATTTGCCGCGAAAAAGGGCATATGGCAAAAGATTGTCATATGGCAAAAGATTGTCCAATTCTTGCTGAGTCAAAACAAAGATCTCAAAAGATTCCAGCTTTTGGTAAGCCTGCCAAACCAAAGTTTTTTGATGAACAAGGCAGAGTTTTTGATGAAGTCGAGCCTACATTCTTTCTAAAACAAAAACATTTTGTTCCCATTTTCCAAAAAAGTTCAAAATGTAGGTTCTTCAACACAGTTACCTGTGAATGCTTCATAAAAAAATGATTTACCAAAACAACAACAAATCTGGAAACCTAAAGTGGTTTCAAAGCAAAACCAGGACACTGGTCGACCAGAAGCACTTCGCTTCGGGTCATTTATGAACTAATCAGTTTGACGAGTGTGCAGGTACTTCTAGAAGACTTAACGACAATTGCAAAGTTGTTGATGGAGGAGTATTCTGCTTACTTAAATATCATACTATATTTTACTAACCTGAAAGTTTTTTGAAACTTTAAACTGTAGGGTATCCGTGTTGGTTGATCAATTTTCTTTCTTTCCATTTTGTTTGTGTTTAAAAATGGAATATCGATAAAAGCAAAAAATAGAGTCTTGTTTTTGTAAAATGAAAATCCAAAAATAGAGTTTTTCATTTTAAGGGGGAGAATTGCATGTAAGGGGGAGAAATTGTGAAAATGCATGTTTTGGGAAGAAGATGAATACATGCAAAATATACAGTGAAGGTGAATACATGCAAAATATATAAAATTTTGAGAAATTGATCATTGGGAAATGATGGTACATTTGCTTACGTATCCGACTCATGGATAGAGTAGATGAAAGAGCCATAAGATCATTGTTTGATATGCTTGGTAGAATCGGCAAATCAGAAAGTATTCAGATGTGATATACACTAAATACTAATGCTTGACCATGTGGATAACATCTTGAAGCGTATTTCATGAAGAAAAAAAAATAGAAAAATAAGTGTGAAAAATAAAATGAGAAGTCACTGTGTATACATGTGTCATTTTGCAAAGATTTAAACTTGTTTGATTTTCTATATTTTGTCAAACGATCGGACTTTCTCTGCGTATCGAAAGATCGACCTCATTGTTGTTCGTTTGACGTTCTGCTTTATTTTCTTTGGTGTTTCGTATAACTCATTGGACTTTCTCTGCGTGTACGAGAGTACCGACCTGATTGTTGTTGGGTTATACAATTTCAACTTGTTTTATTTTCTTATTTTGTTAAATCCGAGGCCTTATCTGCATATTCGAAAGATCGACCTTAAGGTAGACGATATAACGTTCTTATTTTATTTTGCATGGAACACAGTTGATGATATCATGAAAAACATGCATTGTGAAAAATCACTAGTGTAATCACACAAAAGAAAAAGGAAAAAGGAAAATGTCTGAATATGTCTGATAGTGTGGGATACACTGGTCAAAGTAAATCTAATCAATACTTTAACATATCCAGATGTTATGAATATGATCCTGCCCGAGTTTAAGATGGACAAATTATACCGGCAATCAGCATGACTTATGTGCTTCAATTAGTTGAAATTGAAGTGTAGTTCAGTGCGTCATGATCACTTATAGTGATCTTTCTCATACCAAAAATAAAGTTTGATTCTGTATTGCAATTTCATTTCATTTCAGAAATAGTACAAAAAGATTTTCGATGTGTTTTAGCATAAGTTTGAAAAATCAAAAAGATTTTAGATTTGTTTTAATATAAACTTTCTAAAAGTTAAAAAGATTTTGTTTCTGCTTTATTTTTGATCTGATCAACACGTGATACAAATCAAATTTTCTAAATTCATATCTTAGAGTCTCAAAGAGACGTTTTGCGCCGAGATTATTTAATTTTTGAGCAGGTTGCTAAAGTGAAAGATATCACAACTTCAAGTCTTCTGAAGCCGCTGATAGAGACAGAGATACACCGGACATCATCAAGTATTCAAGATCAAGCTACTATCAAGTTGAGGAAGAGTTTGTTTGAAGATATTTTGAACGGATTCTGCACTTGAGGGGGAGTTTGATTGAAGATACATGAGTCATATTTTGTGATAGATACTGCACACGTCGAGGGGGAGTTTGTTGATACGTAATCTGGTCGTCGTTTGAGGTATCTAATCAGAAGATGTAGTGTGAAGTTCAGTGTGAAGATTCAAGACAAATTCAAGACATGCTGCTGGGCGAACTAGATCCAAACCTGAGTTCGGATCTAGGTGAACCTGTAGTTCGCCTGCAGTTCGGCTGGTTGTATATAATTAGATTGTTTGTATTTGTAATTGGGGACTGAGCGAGTGAGATCATAGCTTAAGTGTGTGTTTTCAGCGGTGTATTCACTATGTCTGTTTCTGAGTGTTTACTGATTGTAATTGTTCTTTTGATCAATAAAACAATCGGTTAATTACGTTTCTCGTCCGATATATAGCTAGATCAAGTAGATGATCCGATGCTGACGCACTTTCAGTCATGAAAATATAAATATTTTATTTATTAAATATTTGTAAGGTTTTGAACCCTTTAAATTAATAAATAAAGTTTTTCATTTATTAAGGTTCGAACGCGCGTGTTATACTGAACGTCAATACACAGTATTTGTCGTGTTTTACGAAAAAGAATTTTGACGCTTGAAAATATGACTATTTGCATGAGGAAATGTTTCCAAAAATATATGAAGTTATATTTTGGTAAAAAGTTAAGTGTCAAGTTCGTCCGGTAGTAGCCGGTTTCACTGGTTTGACTGTGTTAACTCGTTTTACGATGTTTTAAGTTTCCGAAACACTTAGGATTTGTTAGCAGACTTGTTTTAATGTGGTTTAGGGTCTTTAGCTGTCAATTGAGTCGGTGGGAGTTTTACTTGTAAAAATTGACGATTTCGAGATACCGAAAGTTACAGTTTTGGTCAGGTTCATTTCTAAAACGTGTTTTCCACTTTTGAACCTTGTGAAACATTTTTATATATCAAAATGAGCATGTTCTATGTTCTGGACCAGATCTAATTCTTGTTCAAAAATAAGTTATATTTTTCGTCGAAAAGTCGTATTATGGTTTTCGATTATTCCGTTTCCAAGTGTTTAACTTCCCGAATCACTTTGTAAATTTGGAAATCGATATTGGCAGCCCTAAATGATACTTTACAAGTGCTAAGTGGTCACAAGTTGGTCACAAGAATTTTTACTAAATTTTTCATGAAATTAAATGATATATGTTTCATAAAAAATTCATTTTTACATTTCTTTGAAATTTCATGGATCAATCTCCAAATAACACTTTTAGTGACTCAAAATCATCTCATGACAAGTTTGGTTCCAGATTTAAAGTCATTTTCATGGGGTCTTATTAAGATTGCAAAATATATATATTTCATGGTGACTAAATTTTATGACACACAAAATAAAGTGTCATGTTTGCCAACTTTCAACATAAAGCATATATCTTTCAATGATTGGTTTCCAAAATTTATGTTTATAATTTTCCACCAAAACAAACATACTAAAACATTTAAAATCCATAATATGTCATGGTTTATAAACTCTTTTCACCAAATATGAAACTTTTTAAAATAAACATACATGTTATGTTCATATTTTTCTAAGAATTTTTTTCCAAACATCATCTAGTTCCATCAAAGTGTATGAAATTTTACTAACAACAAGGATTTCTAGTGAACCATCAAACAATAACATCAAGACTTTTATCATGAACATGATTTGTGACATTTTATGGAAGGAAATATAGATTAAACTAGAAAAAGGTAAGGATTCCTCACTTAAGCTTAAACCTGATCGGTAATGACTTGATGGGTGTTGATTAAGCTTCCGATTTAGCTCCTAAACCCACCCTTGATCTTTGATTTAGGATGATGATGATAAAAGAATGAAGGAGAGGTCATGAACATGATGAAAGAAACAAAATATTAGTTTTATGTGGTTAGAATGGAAAGAAAAAGAGAATTTTTGATGTAGGAATGAAAGAATCATGTACTCACTTTGAGTCTAGATGATGAACACTTGAACTAGAAGCTTAAATCACAAGAGGATGGTGATGAAATGGTGGTGGTTGGCGGTGGTTCTTGATGAGCCGAGAGCAAGAGAGAGAGCAAGAGGAATGAGAGTGTTTGTGTTTGAATTGTTTAGGTGTAGAATGGGGTTAAGTTAAGTGTTATAAAGTGAGTGTGGGTGGCTTGGTTGGTTCGGTTTACTTGAACCGATGCAGTGGTTCGGGTTGCTTAGTCTAGCCGAGAACAAGAGAAGAGGAGGAGGAGGATGGACCAAGGCTTGAGTTCTCTTGATTTATGCTTGATATTGGTTAGAGATTTGAATCAAATGGGTGTGTTAGGAGGGTATTAGAACCAGCCAAGAGAAGGGAGGGACAAATAGGCCACAAGGTGGCTAAGGGGACATGTTTGTTGGTTGTGTAAGTGGTCACAAGGTTTACCCAATGGTTCTTGTGTTCCCTTGTACTAATTGAGACAATATTGTCTCCCAACCATGCCACATCTAGGAGGATCTAGGTAACCAAAGTTTGTTAGGCATGTGAGGATTGTGACCAAGGTCTAATGGGGTGTTAGGGGATTTCGATTAGAACCGTATAGGAGAGGGAAAATAAAAGTTGGGAAAAAGAAAAAGAGAGGAGAGAGGGGTTCAATCTTGGGTCGATCGGAAAAGAAAGAGAAGAGAGGAAATGGGCCGGTGGCCTAACCCGGAAAAGAGGAGAAAGGAAGGTGGGCCGGGCCGGGCTGGGCTCGTGGGCCGAGAGGAAAAAGGTGTAAATGACGCGTATGATCTTGCTAGTGCATGATGTGATCGGATTCGGTATCAACAATGTAAATAAACGTTTCGTTTATAGATTTCAAAGCTCAAACACTTAGAGAGAGTTTACAGGTTACACACTGAGAAACACACAGTTAAAAGCTCACAAACCTCAACAACTAACTCTCTCTACACGAGCTAAACTATTTATACAAAAACTGTCCAGTAGATCAACTAACCAGCGTACCAGATGGTCCGGCGTACCATCTGGTCCGCCCCTGGTCCGCTAAGACCAGAATACACAAAACTCTTAATTACAAAGACATATCATCAAGACCTAGCACTAGACATCAAAACATGCTCTAACAAACTCCCCATTGTCTTGTGCTAGTCTTCAGAAGCTTTTATCTACGTCTTCTTCCAATGCTGAGTTCGGTTATTTCCAGCGTGGACACCAAAAGCAAAACATACTCTAATCACGCGTTGAAATTGTAAAGCTTGTTCAGCATGCTCAACCTTATACAAAATCTTGTTGTGATAGAGCTTGTCGATATCATCCTTTGACAGATTAATTAACCACATCGGATCATACAGCCTAACCACCTTGTTATGCTCTTTAATCACCACCACTGCTTCTCCAGATGATCGTCATAATACCACCATCTTAAAGTTTTAATAAAATCTTGTTCAAGCTTCTTCAAAGGGACTTTCTTCAGTTGAATTGGCTTCTTGTACTTTAAGATTACAACCGGTTTTCCAGTAATTGGATGAACATCGGTTGGATGATCAACATACTTAGGCCTTTGTGGAGTTAAAAACCTAAACTTGCTTTGACATTCTTCAACCAGTTTGTTCTTGAAAATATCAGCCAACACATTACTTTCATAATTGATAAATGGCTTTCTTGACAAATCTCTAACATCACAAACCGGTAAGGTATTAAATCTTGTAGCATGTTTCAAATACATCACCCCAAACTCCTTCTTAATTGCATAACACTTCAGCTCCGAGTCATACATCCAACTGATTATTTTACCAGTAGCTTCACCACCTTTTCTGTCGAAATATTTCTTTTGATCAACAATCTTTGCTGGTTTCACTATCGGCAACTTCTTAGTCTTTGTTCTTTCAACCAAGCATCAAACAACATTTTCTTCTCTTCTTCTTCTGATAACTTTTCAGATTCATTTGACTCTGTTTGAACAGTATCTAACTCTTTCTTCTTCAACTCCTCATCCACTTTTTCCTCATCATCATTACCAAAGAAATTAAATCCTCCAGACCGATCATCAGCAGTAAAATTTCCATAAACCTTACACTACTACAAAAACTGCCTTCCTTGACACGCGAACGATGACACTCGATAATTCTTGACGTGCAAAAACTGAAGTGTCAAAATAAAATGTCAATTATAGGTAATTCCTAAGAATTCATGACGCGCATTTTTGCGTGTCAAGAATTTCTGTCATATTTCAAAAAAAAAAAACACGGATGACATATAAAAACCGCGTGTCAAGAAGGAAGTGTCGTCTTTTAATTTTTTGGCTCCAAATTTCCCCCCAATATTTTGCCCTAATTTTCAATTTTTCAGCCTCTATTTTCATCGCCGCTCGTCACTTTCTCTCTCGATCTCTTCCTCTTCGTAGCAATCCTCCACGACGACCTTCGTAGCACAGCGACGTTCTCAATCCTTAATCTCCATCTCACCTCATCGTTAATCAACTCCGACGACCGCTTGTCCGGCAGCTCGTCCAGGTCGGCGACGTCCTCGACCACGGCTCTCAAATCTGGCGGCGATTTCAGCCTCTCACTCGACATCGTGCCCTAATCTCCATCTCACCTCAGATTGAAGAGGATGTATCGCTTAATCAGAGCAGATTGAAGGAGGTTCGTGCCCTAATTTCTCAATTTCGAAAGTTAAGTTTCTCTCTTTTCTGAATCGAACGCATATAAACTCTTTAATTCATCTCCAGAGACTGCTAATTCTGCTCTGTTCTACTTGGCGTAATTTATTGGATCCTGAACATACATGATGACCGTGACAAGAGCTCTTCCGGCAACAACGTCTTACGCCGTCGGATTCGGCGTTTCCTCTTTCACAGCACCTCCTACTCACCTCAGTTCCCGTCAATTCGTCATTGTTAAAGGTAATCTCAATCGTTTGAATAGAGTCAATGTGTATTAGAGCTTAGTTGATGTTATTGTTTTTGCAAAATATGCAGTTGTTTCCTGGATAATATGATAAATGTATCGTAATGGTTGTGCTTTAGTTCGATTGATTTCGTTGATGTGATTTCACCAATTTTGTGTCGAATCTTAAATCATGATTCTAGGTATATTTAAGTTTTTAGCACATTTAGTAGTATATTTGTTAAATCGTGTGGCCGTTATATTTGATCTTGCTTATAAGGATGCAAACGTGTTCGTGATGTTTATATTCGCTAGAATTGTGCAGATGAACGGCCTATAAGTTTAATTGGTGTTTGTAAATATTTTTTCATTTGCTCAAATACATGGTTTCTCAACGTGTTATCTTGCCTATTTGAGAGTGAATCTGTATGAAATTAGTAGGTTACATTGCCAAGGGACTTACTATTTCATTAGTTGTACTTTATTGTTGCTAAGATTATTGTTTTTCATACAGCTTCAACTGAACCATCTGATAAGTCTGTCGAAATTATGAGAAAATTCTCAGAGCAGTATGCCCGTAAATCTGGCACATATTTTTGTGTCGACAAAAGTGTTACTTCTGTGGTTATCAAGGTACTACTTCTTTCCATTGTTTTCTCATGTGAGACTATAAAGGTTTTCCTCTATTAGATCTGGTGCTAGTTTCGTTCTGTTAGATTTTTTTTGACAATCATTTTATTAGCCGACATGAGCTATAGGCTTGCAATTCATTTCCTTCTATTTTTCTCGGTGTTTACTTGTATTTCAAAGTAGAAAAGTTTTGAGTACCTTTCCATCTGAGTGACAGTTTCTTTAGCTCACTGACACATTCTTCCTAATCCGGTGTTCAAGTAGCTTAAAGTTTCTGTTTTACATGAAAACAAAAACTCTCCATGAAATCGTTTTTGTACCCCTGATTGTTTTTATACTTGTATTGAAGCTTTAGTGACTGGTATGCAACTATGCATGCAGGTTTGTTAATAATAATTAATTGTTTTTATACTTGTATTGAAGCTTTAGTGACTGGTATGAATCTTTTTTGTACCCCTGATTGTTTTTATACCTGTTTCTGTAGGTTAATCAGATCGGAAGTTGTTTAAGAACTAGAAAATCATGTGGATCTGAACAGCTATTGATCTGTAGGTTTTCTACAATCCTCTCTCTCTGCACCTCTGTATCGGTTCTTCAAAACGTAAGTTGCACCTACTAATTTCTTAACAGCACTTTAATCACATCTATTCTTAGTAGTTTCCGATCACACAAGTCTCATTTGTGTCGTTCCATTTTAGGGTTTACTCTCTCTCTCTCTCTCTCTCGATTTCGTCGCTAAAATCCATCATCTTCGATCTGATCTTGAGTATGGTAAGTAATGTACTTCAAGTTCGATTCAAAAAAATTTAGCCATGATTATAATACAGAATTATCATCACCAAATTTTAGGTTCACGAAGACTACAGGTACTTCACTCTTGTTCTTTCAATCTCTAATTTTTAACTCCAAATCTCCCTAACTCAAAGACGTTCTCTCTTTCTGTTGGTTCTTCATTCGTAGGTGTTAAGCGTAACTGGTGGAGCAAATGTCTAGAGACCGCATTCGATATGTAGGTCTCAATTTTACTCAAAGTCTAGATGAACATCTGCTCATTGAATCATCGGTTAGAACTTTGATGCACGTGCTATAGTTATTTGTTCTACACACAATGGTATCATCCTATATTGATGTATAGAAATAATATATTTAAAGCAGTTGTAATGCTTATTGTTTTTCATACATTTAAAGCAGTTCATTACCATGGATATTGTATGCCCCTAATCTGATTATAGGTACGTTTATCTTCTTGATTGTTTATTTTGGAGGGCAGTACAATATCCATGGTAAGAGCAGTTGTAATGCTTATTGGTTTTCTTGAAATACTCAAGTAACAATGCAACATCTACTATATGTATGTATCTGTATAGCTTTCTCACAAACTAAAGGCAAGATTGCAACTGGTAATTTGATGCAGATCAATAAGATTTAGATGACATGATTATTGCTGAATTTTATAATAATAAGATAGATCATCTTTATATTTGGCTAGAAAATTTCAACTTTCCTTTTCCTTTTTAATAGATTCTTCAACCACCAAGGGAGGATTTGGTTTCACTACTTCTGGAACTTTTTTGGGTGAGTATTTTAATATATTTTAAATGAGCTTATATCATTACATCAATCGGATAACATATACAATTCTTGAAGTGCAGGTATGATTTTTATCTCTACGATACACATGAGATTGATTTCTCAAATAGCTCTAATCCATATATAGTTAGGTACAATACTGGTCCCATTATTTTAAGCTCTTTTTTACTTTTGATTTTTAAACACGTTTTGAGCTCCCTTTTACTATTGATTTTTGCTTCTGTTTTCTTTAACTGATCACTCTAGGGTCAGATTCTTAATCAGTTGGTTCATTGTGTTGTTGAAAAATGTAAACTTGAGGTTGTCTTTGTCATAAATGTACTAAAAGGACTCTTGACAAAAGTGCTCTTTAGATTCATTACAGCCCCATTTCAATAGTCACTTGAAATGTTATTTGAGATAAAGACACACTCAAGTTTACATTTTTCATACATTTATGGATTCATAAATTTGAAGTACATTTTTCATACTTGAAATGAGCACTTGAAATGTCCTTTTCATACTCTAAAAAATGTAATTACAGCCCCATTTCAATAGTCACTTGAAATGGATTCATTACATCCCCAGCTCAATGGTCACTTGAAATGTTATTTTAGACATAGACACCCTCACTTGAAATGCAGATTTTATTTGATGTGCAAGCTGATGGATTTATACCCTTTGGATCTGGCATGGATTCAACAGGAAATCAATTTTATTTGGGAGCGCCCTGGAGGCCGCTGGGAGCGGTCCTGGTGACATAGCCAGCGCTTGGAGCGCCCTGGAGGCCGCTGGGAGCGGTCCTGGTGACATAGCCAGCGCTTGGAGCGCCCTGGAGGCCGCTGGGAGCGGTCCTGGTGACATAACCAGCGCTTGGAGCGCTATAAAGGCCGCAAGGAGCGGTGTCTGAGTGTTCATTCACTGGTATGCTTCTCTAATTCTGGTATGCTTCTTCATGTTCATACAATTGCTGCCAACAATATTACACTAGCTAGTTATAACTTATAAGTGTAAAAAGTTACTTGTTAGCTAGGATAATGGTATGATAATGGAACATTTACCTGAATGGAAATGGTGAACTGATTGATAATGTCAGGTATTGCAGGCCTACCTCGTTAAATCCAGGTGCAAATGCTTCAAATAATTCAATAATGGTAAGGACTTGACAATTCAGTAATCTCTGTATATCAATTTGTTCTTCCATAACCTGCAAGTTCTCTATTTGTTGCCTAGTTGATCGGTTTGTCTTAGCCTCTGTCCATCAGTTAGTGTAATGGCAATTAACTGATTTAACAAATTTAACAAGCAATTCTTCATTATGGTGTTAACATGGGAAATCAAAATATGTAACACTAAAACTGATGGACACTTGTTAAAAGGGACTGCAAAAATTCAAAATATATCTCAACACTAAGTGATCAGCTTATTTCTATTGTCACTTGTAGAAATAAACTAACAAAACTAAATGAAATACTTAGATTTTGTTCACACAGTTGTGACCCGATTTAGGAGGATTCTTATGCACTTCAGTACATTGCAGATGAATACGTTGTGACCCGTTTTAGATTCTCTTTTGTTCGTTCTTTCAGGATTGTGAATTTAGCTCGGAAATGCTATGTTGACAGAAGCTAATCATGGTTTCACTTGCTGCTCCGAACACAATTTCTTTTTATTTTAGGTGACAATCATACTGAACACAGTTTGTTTGTTTTACTATAAATATCATGCATTAATTAGTTCATAGTTTATTTTTTATGTAAACTCATGTTAAGTTTGTAATGATTACTATATATATATATATATATATATATAATGCATTATTTTGTTGTAAGTGTATTGTATTTTGTATTGAGGTTAATTGTCATTTAATGTGGAAATTAGTGATTTACAAACAAATATTTTTTTTTTAAATTTTTTAAAAACATTCTTGACGCGCAAAAATGCGTGTCATTGTCAGCGCGTCAAGAACTTCTTGACACGCATTTTGCGTGTCAAGAAGCTTCTTCACCCCGGCTTCCTTGACGCGCATTTGCGTGTCAAGAAGACCCTTTCTTGACACGCATTGCGCGTCATAAAACGCGTGTCATTGTTCGCGCGTCAAGAACTTCTTGACACGCATTTTGCGCGTCAAGAAGCTTCTTGACCCCCGCATCCTTGACGCGCATTTGCGTGTCAAGAAGGCACCTTCTTGACGCGCAATGCACGTCAAGAATGCCAGTTTTTGTAGTAGTGTTAGGATCATCTGGGTATTCTTCAGCCGTCATATCTTCTACTTCGACATGTTCTTCTTCAAAATCCATATTCTCATCGGAATTTTCTTCTCCATAAGAATCAGCAAAAGGAACGTTATCCACATCATCCACATTTAATGCAAAAATAGCTGCCAATTGCTCTTTTGAATACGGATTAATAAATTCTCCTTCTTTCAGCTCAACTCTAGAAATTGGAGTTACATCATACACTTCTCTCTCCGAAGACTCCCCCTGGGAAGTAGTAGATGGTTCAGCAGCAGCAGACGAAGTTCCAGCTGCACCAGCACTAGAACCACCACCAACTCCACCTTCAGGATCTGGACCAACTCCACCTTTAGGATCTGGATCCTCAAAAAATTTCATCATATCATCACCATCTCTACAAATTTCTTCAGGATCTGG
>JBCNJP010000382.1:0-33000 GCA_039602395.1 Deinandra increscens subsp. villosa
AAGTCATCACGATCCCTGTATATGAAGTCGAGCCTTCTTCTGGTTACAGACCGTTTGCGCGTAGCATCTCGCGAGTCAATTCATTCAACTTCTAAATTTATCTATCGCTATCTCTAGCTTTGACATTGATCTTAAGAAGAACATTTGTCAAATACTGATCATTTACTTGCATCGGTGCAATACACTGCGTGACAATTCCTAAATTCGAATTCAGACTTCTAAGTTCGCCATTGCTGCTAATACTTAATCGTCAGGCTCGTCCGTGTATCCACATCCGTCTTAAGGTCGTCTATCTCGATGGTTTTGCATTTGTCCTAAGGAAGACATAATCCTAAGTTGTCTAAGGTAGCTTGACTACGGGAGTCCTTGACAATGCTTTTTCTCTTCTTACGTTGGAATTATTCTTCGTGTAGCCCATCCAGGCATCGTGTGCTTTGATCCTGCCATTTGTTGAAGAAACAGCATCCCTAGGATGTAAGTTCTTCTTGGTCTACACTGGACCTTCATACTCCTAAGCTTGTGGATTCTTGATCCATCTTGTGGTAGCCTTCGTCATTCTTCTTTGAACTATCCTTAACTTCAAATTGCTAGCTTCTGCTTCGAGCCTTCCGGCCAATCACTTATAGTGATGGTCTTCTTGAAGGTAGCAACGTAGCTTGGAACGTCGTTTCCACTATTCTTGCCATAGCAATTCTTATTTCTACTTTACCGTGATAGCGTCTATCATGTCTATAGTTTCCTTGCTTAAGGCGACATTCTAGGCTTGTCTACACCTCTTTTCATCTTTAACGGTTCCTGAGTTCTCCAATGCAAGTCTTATGATGACGTTTCTCGCACATCTGGCATATCGGCCTTCTTTGTTCAGAAGCTCCCTTAGCCTTCTTGTGGAATCTGCCGTCATTGTCTTCAAGACCTTCTTCATCCTCGTACCGTTTTCGTTTGTCTTTCATCGAGAGTCTATTTCTACCAGAAGCTTCCTCGGGACTAGCTCCACTAGCGGTCGCTTTATTGGACATTCTCCTCGTCAAAGCTTCCGGAAATTTATTAACAATCGATAGCAACGTAACCTTCAATGCTTCTGCCACTATTTCGAATTTCATTTCTTTGTTGAAGGTACTCGTCTTTACTGACATCAGATTTCGTATCGGATGTCCTATTTGCATTCCTATCATGACTATGATTTCTAATCTTCTGATCTTACGATCAAAATAGTCTGACACTTCAGAACTCATGTGACGTGAATTCTCCAAATTTTGAATTCATGATAATTATATACGTGCACTTATATAATTATGATGCGTTCAAAACCCAGTTATTCTCATCACAGTCATCCCTGGTGTTCATACTATTCCTTTTATTCTTTACCGGAAATTTTAAAACCGGTCCTTTAAAACTACCTTCCTCTAGGTATTCTTTACAAGTTATTGACCACGTATCTCACTGTCAATTAACCTACCCCGCACTAGGCCACACAATAGTTAGAACCTATGATATGTTCATTTGGGTAAAATACCAAATTTACAGTAGCTAATTGCAATCGGGTATTCTCCGCACTTGCATACCCTAAGTCCTACCTCTTACGTTCCTGGTGCAACCTTTTCCTATGGGCATGACTATCCTGACTGGCATTTACATTCCCTATCTTACCTTACTTTGTTTACCAAGAATCCTAGTTTAAGTCTAGATACCGTGCTAGTATCTAAATCTCTTAAACCAAGGCTCTGATACCAACTTGTGACGCCCACTCCCAGTCTTGGCTCCAGGAGGGGTCACGTGTCGGATTTACTCATGAACACATGGTACAACAGAGATAACTAAGCAGCGGAAATTAAAAACTTTTCATTTATATATATAACAAGTTACAATAGTAAGGAAGATAATAATATAATCTATAACTAGATCTTATCTATAGCTATGCCAGTCTACTACCGAGTCTTTCCTGATAGCTTGCCCATCTAATCTGCCCTTGCTAGAGCCCTTCCCTTGCTACTTTAAACATCACCGATACCTGACATACATGCTTTTAAAGGTCAGCTTACGCTGGTGAGTTCTAAGTATTTTAAAACTTTACCTTTCCTTGAAAGGTTTACCTCAAACATGTGGGCCTAACGACCCCTTCTTTATAAACATTTATCAGGTATAAAACATAACAGAGTTATACCAAAACATTTATCCTTTATCAGGTATAAGACGTAACAGAATTATACCAAAACATTTAACCATTCATTCTACTAAGCATTGTCTATTGGAACCACGTTAGTCCCTCGGGCAACCGTCGCCACCCGAATACCTTTTCTAAGTAAGCAGCCGTCGCTACCCCGGAGAACCGTCGTTCCCCGCTTCTAGTTGCACAACCACCTTTTCCCTTTTCACTAGACAATATCTGCTTAGATTAAAACCTTTTCAACCTTTTCCACATTTTCAACCTTTTTAAACCTTTTCATCTTTTTCAAAAGTCCATTTAAGTAATTCTTGTATTTGGACTCATAATCATTTCAACACCAGTCCATCACCCGTATATGGAAATAAGCGTTTCATAAATATAATATTATGGGTCTTGCATAACAAGGCTAATAAGATCATATTTACCCGACGCTTAGTCCTATACATAGGCTTAGACCAAACATTCACATTTTTCATTTCTCAAAGCTTTATATAAAAGTTTCATCCTTTATATTACCCGCTTATTATAACCTTCCCGAAAAAGTAAATACAGGTAATAATAACTATAAAACAGTTATAAGTATGTGTATCAACACAAAACAAGTAAAGGCATCTCAGATACTTTTTAAGTGAACAGTTGAATATATATATCATTGCATGTATATCAGGCCCGAAAATTTTAAAACATTTAAAACATTTAAAAGTGGGCTCATAGAACTCACCTTATTCTCTTAAGCAGTTAATTCAGAGAAAACCTCCGCTACGCCTTCCAATTAAACCTAATCGCGTATTATATGGCGTTAACGCAAGGTTTAATATAATAAACACTTCCTATGTTTATTTTAATACTTCATTATCTTAATAATATTGAATTATTAAGTTCATTCCTTTTAAAAGGTCAAAATGACCAAAATGCCCTTTGGGCCGTTATCCTTTTCTTTTGTTAATAATATGAAGACACGCATTCCTATAAGTAAACACTCACTCCGGGATCGCCCAGTGAGGGATGCCATTTCCCAGTTGGGATTTATGCGACACCCTCGCTTTTGCCAGAAACCCCAGTGTACAGGCGTTTACCCTTCCGGTCCGCGTGAACTTCTAATATCCGATTAACTCGGTATTTTAAATATTTCATCATTTATCCATTTTAACTTTATATATACTTATTATGTATAAAGACGTGTTACCATACCAAAAATCAAGTCTCCATACCCTCCGGATTATTTTATATTAAATAATCATGTTTCGAAACCCTAATTTCCCGTTTTTCTCATTTCTTTATCAAAATCCATTTTCATTCAAAACTGACTTAGGGTATTATCCGTTATATCATTTTATAACATGCTTTAAAATTTCAAAGTTTAGTTCATTACCGTTTATTCGGGTTTGACAGAACAGTGTCTATAAAACCCTAATTTTTCATTTCAACACTAAAATATATATATTAACACATTTTAAATATGTTTCAAACATATATTAAATATTCTTTAACCTGATAATTACTTTATAATTATCGTTAACCTTTATATTAAATATATATGTTTAATATATATATTTAATATTTAAATCTTTTCTTTTAATCAATTTTATTTAAATAAAACTGATTAATAATTATATATATTTATTCATCTTAAATATATATTTATATCATTTATCCCGTTTTATTATGATTTGATATAAACTTTAACTTAAAATATAATATTTGTAATAATAACAAATATTTAACGTGATTACCTTTTTGACGGGTCGTGAAACGAGTCCAAAATAACCGAATAATAAAGTTGTCCGTTCTTGACAAACGAATAGTCCTTCCCGACTATTTTCTCGCCACGAGCATTTCCCCGTTGTCGGTTTGTCGTTTGGACCTCGTTACGTCACTGAAACGTCGCCCGAAAGTGAAGACGGGTTAACTCGACGTCCCTTTTTCAAGCTCGAATTACGACCATCTTTGTTCACCGTTACCGACCGCCAATCACCGCCACCATTCACCGCCATCCCGGCAATCCATCGGCGTCACCGCCACGTCCTGTCGTCAACCGTACGTTACCAAAATTCAATCGAAAGAGAGGACGGTTATGTCGTGTTTACCGGGTTTTCTTCTTGTTAAAATGCAACCACCACCATCCACGATCACCGTATGCCCTTGCTACTACCATGGTGGTTCACCACCATCACCGTCATCCGTCGCTTGCTGCTACTGTCCGGCGGTTCACAGCCACCGCTCGTCGCTCGTCGCCCGTTAAACGTTATCATCTTCATCATGTCGGAGGTCGGAGACCGCTGGGTTTCCGCTCTCGCCGGTTTCTGTCGGGAAACAGGTCGCCGGAAGGTCGCCTGGTGTTGGACCGCCGGCTGCTGGGTTTTAAATCGGAGGAGGCGCGTGGAGTTTGGTGTAGCCGGAAAGTCGGGAGAACGAGGGGGAGTGCAGTGCTGTTGCTGCCGTGAAAACAGTCGGAAGAGAGGGAGAGTCGGGTGTTTTGCTGGAGCTGGGTTGCCGGTCGGAAAGTCGAAGAGAGAGGGGGAGGCCGGCGGTGTACGGGCTGCGCTCTCACTCTCTCTCTCTCTTCTTTCTCTCTCTCACTCTTAATTCCTTTTCTTTTTGTCGTACAATTGATTTTGTGCATGCATACTGATTTGTATGTTTGAATGTGTATTCGAATTGTATGTATATGTGTATTTATAGTATGTTTAAATGGTGATGAGTGTCTTCCTTCGAATTACAGCAATTGATACAAATCAAACAGGTGGTGTTGTGCTGTATATGTACAAGAGTAAGGAACAAGTTAGGATAAAATATTTATCTTTTGTGCTGGGATATTTAATAAGTAGGTGTTATACCTCGTTATTATGAACCCGTAAAATAATATAATATTTTATAAACGTCTTATAAAAATTTCCGAACATCTAAATAATACGGGACTTCAATTATTACATTTATTCTTTGGTTATTCGGTGAGTGTTTGGTTATTACGCGGTAGAAAGCGCGTCTAATCAGCGTCACGGTCTCGGCCGTTTCACATACCGAATACGTCTTCTCGACCGAAACTCTTAATAAATATTTTAATAATTATTTATACTTCGCCGAGTTGCTAAAACTGTCTCGAACGGCTAACCGAACTTATTTTGATTAATATCGCGTAACAATGACGGTTACCGACTTTACCTTTTTCGTGCTGAACGTTGAAATTATATTTTATAATGATTATATTTTATAATGATTATAAATCAAGTATCTAACAATACCTGATATTCTATTTTTGTCTCGGTATTATTTTAGTGATATCCGTGCCTAATTACTGTTTATTACAAACCGGCCCTAAATCACTATTTTGCGGTTTCCCGCTTCGTTATAACTCGGATTTAAGATCCGTCTGTGCCCACGATCTTTATTTTTCGTTATCTATCATATTCTATAATTTTGTGTCCTGACGTTTCCTCGAATATTGTATCGAATATTCGTACGTGAATCGTGACGTTTCTTTATTATACGTATATATATACTATATCACATGCATTTCAGCTACTTAACAAATATAGCACACGTATATAATCTAAGTCATAAAATTTTGGGGTGTTACACAGTCCCTCCTGATTTACCTAATGAGAACCAAGTTTCGGTAATTACAGAACCAGTCCTCCACATTTTATTGAATAATATGAAGTTTAGGAAATGGCAGAAAAGGTCCTCCAAGTTAAAACAAGATTAACAATACTAACGGACATAGCGGAACGTTAACGAGGTTAACGGAAGGTGTTTTTAATGATGAATGTACGATGAACGTCAAAATATATTAATCGTTTAATGTTTATAAGAGAAAATATAAATCTCGTTTTACTAAATAAACTATGGCATATAAGTTTACAATTATGTATTTAAAACCACATAAAATCATAACTCACCTATTTAAATCACTTAAATTTGTGTAATAACTCTATTATTAATAACTTGTAATTAAAACAATTTAATTACATAAAATCATAAATTAACTATATATAATAACTCATATTTACTCACCTTAATTCTCATCAAATCATAGACTTTAAACCCATAACTTCTATATATTTAAAGTGCATAAATTATAAATAATGAATTGTAATCAAATCATTTAATTACACAATATTATACGTATCATTAAATCATATGCATATGTATTATATGTTTTAATTTCCACATGAAATCATAGAATTTGAAACGTTTAAATTATTGTGCATGCTCGTAGTGATTGATCTCACAAAACCCTAATTGCTAAAGTCAACAAGTCAACATATAAATGTTCACACAACATTTAATATGGTTTCACATTCAGTTAATGTCGGGAAAATGACCTGAAAAGTCGGATTGTCACAAATGTTCCTCAAGATAACTCTAGAGATATCATAGGAATAATCTTTGAGGAGGATCAGATAGACAGATCTGAATCAGGAACACATGAGATAGGATCTCCCTTAGATAGTGTTCTGGTAGGAGTGACACCTTTGACCCCTCAGGAAATAGAAAATGAGAAACACATGTCTTATGGGTTGGGTAATCAAGATAAAATTGTGACAGACACTTGTGAATCAAGTACTTCCCAGGAGTCATTAAACAATGATGTTGGACCTGCTGATAGTTTTGTTTCATGTGCAGATGAAGTAGGTATTGAAGATGTATCTCGGAAGGATGCATAATATTTGAGAGTTAAACAGTGTCATGTGTCGAGTAGTGTAGTTTCTGATTTACCTAAAGATGATGTACTGGCATCAGTGTCTGAATTGAATGAGTCTAGGTCTATGCAATTAGTTGTGTCCAAGTCCTTAAAACATGTTTCAAATTCTAGTAATGAAATTCATGGTTTTAAAATTCGTGTGCCTAACACTAAAGTAGGACGTGAGACTAAACCCAAAGATTTTGTAGCTTATCCTCAGGTTGTGTCGGCTTTTAATAGAACAAACAAGTCTAAATCAGAACAATTTTGTTTAATCACACAACCTGAAAAGGATACAAAACATGTTATACACAAATGGGATGATAAGCCAGAGTGGAAATCATCTTACCCAAGACGTTCATATTTGTGTAGTCATGTAATTGGGCCTAGACCTATGAATTGTTTTCAATGTGGTAAACCAGGACATTTTGCTGCAAATTGCTTAAATAGACCTTATCAACCATACTGTCCGCAAAACCCACGGACCAGTATGTTGCAGAAAATGATGGCAGGAGAAAACAAAAACCAAAAACAACAAGCTTTGTCTAAGGGGAAGCAGAGTTTAGAACCAATGAAGACTGAACAGTCTAAGGTTTTGAACACAAAAGCACCGATGACAAAGCATGTTGAAGAAAAGTGGAATGTGACTAGACCTCCAAACTCATCTTACAAACCTAAGGGAGTTTATCAAAGAAAAGACAAAATGAAAACAAAACCTTTTGAGAAACAAGTGCCTAAAGTCAACCATGTTGCTAAACCTAAGGGCAAAGCAGTTATTGAAAAACCAAAAGATGTCACTCAAACAAAACAAATGGTTTATACTAAATTGAAACTTGAGTGGACACCTATTGTTAAGTCAAAAGGTAAAAAGGTCACATCTCCATCAAAGAAACCGTCACCAGCAAAGAACTCTGCTAGCAGTTCTAAATCTCAAAAACAACCTAATTGGAGACCAAAAGTCAACATTCAAAATGTGAATGTATCTGAACCAAAACCAGAAATGGTCCTTCAAATGGTTAATTACACTGACTCCAAAGGAGTGCCCAGATCTGTTATGGCCTGGGTACCTGAATCTCACTGATTTCTGATTTTTGTAGGGACAGCCAAGTAGATCTATCGACAATCTCTGGTACGTTGATAGCGGTTGCTCCCGACACATGACCGGAGACTTATCCCTTTTGGAAGAGGTACAAGACTTCAATGGCGGAGGAGTATCTTTTGCAGGTGGGGTAGGTGGAAGAATCAGTAAGAAAGGGGTAGTGAAGAGTGGAAGTTTGACTTTTTCTGACGTGCACTACGTGGAGGAACTATCTCACAGTTTGCTCAGTGTGTCGCAAATGTGTGATAGAGAATTTTCAGTCCTGTTCAACAAGAAGGAATGCATCATCCTCAAGCCAGGTGTCAAAATTCCAGAGGAGTGCATCTTGATGCGTACTCCAAGAAGAGGAAATTCTTATCAGCTGAATTTGGGCAAACCTCCAACTACTGAAGAAGCCTGTCTTATCTCCAAGCAGAATGAGAATCTAGCGTTATTATGGCATCGTCGACTGGGGCATGCTAATATGAAGAATCTGTCTAAGCTGGCTAAAGGAGAGCATGTCAGAAACTTACCAATCAAAGATTTCTCGTCTGTGGAGAAATGTGTGGCTTGTGCTAAGGGGAAGCAGCACAAGTTGCCACACCGTCCAAAGGTTACAAATTCTGTCTCATCTGTTCTTCAGCTCTTACATATGGATCTGTTTGGTCCCATGCAGGTACAAAGCATCAGCAAGTTTTCTTACTGTCTCGTGATAGTGGATGACTATTCGCGATTCACTTGGGTCTTCTTTCTATCGAACAAGTACGAAACTCCGGCCCTTGTGAAACAGTTCGTCACACTTATAGAAAACCAGCTGAACAAGAGAGTAAAGGGTATAAGAACTGACAATGGAACAGAATTCAAGAATGCAGAGTTGAACATGTTTTGTGGTGAGAAGGGTATTGAAAGGCAGTTCAGTGCTCCCTATACACCACAACAGAATGGAGTTGCAGAAAGAAGGAATAGGACACTCATTGAAGCAGCAAGAACAATGATGTGTGAAGCGAAACTACCAATCTTCTTTTGGGCAGAAGCGGTGAATACAGCTTGTTATGTGCAGAATAGAGTACTTCTGAACAAGCGACATGAGCAGACTCCGTACCAAATTGTTTATGGGGAGAAGCCGAGGGTGGGGTACTTCAAGACCTTCGGGTGTCCATGCACGGTGCTAATTCAGTCCGATGTAGGGAAATTCGAAGCTAAAGCTGATGAGTGCTATTTTGTCGGTTACTCAGCAAATAGTGCTTATCGCGTGTACAACAAAACCACCAAATTGATTATCGAGGCTTTTGATGTGGATTGGATGGAGGATAATCCAACCGATGCGGGTACTGGGCCAGATTGGATCTTTGACTACGGGTCACTGTTTGAAGGTTTTAACTTCTCCAATGTTTTCCACAATCTGGGAGAAGAAGAAGATATCATTGCTCCTAGTTCTGAAGTGAGGCCACATGTGGAAAGAGCATCAGCAGAGACTTCACGGAATTCTAATGCGAATATTCCAGAATGTTCAGGAACACATAATGCTCCAGTGGATTCTCAAGGACCAGGTATGTCTGATAATATTATTAATACTAACCTGCCTGTTACTGTTTCAGTGCCTGATATCCAAGTGAGTAGAATAAACAGAGATCATCCACTCAGCAACGTGGTTGGGCCAGTGACAGCAGGAGTCACTACTAGAAGCCGCACGGGAAACATTAACTTCTGCATGTTTTCCTGTTTCATTTCCCAGATTGAGCCTCCTAATGTGATGGTTGCTCTCAAAGATCCAAGTTGGACGGAGGCCATGCACAATGAATTGAATCAGTTCTCAAAGCTGGGAGTGTGGCGACTTGTGAAGAGGCCAGAAGACAAGAAGGTTATTCCTACGAGGTGGTTATATAAGAACAAAAAGGATGACACAGGAATAATTGTCAGAAACAAGGCGAGATTGATAGTACAAGGGCACAGGCAAGTTCATGGGATTGACTATGATGAGGTATATGCTCCGGTGGCAAGATTGGAAGCAATTCGGATCTTTCTTGCTGTGGCAACGTATCTCAATTTTACGGTGCATCAGATGGATGTGAAGACTGCCTTCCTTTATGCAGAGATGAATGAAGAAGTTTATGTAACTCAACCACCAGGGTTCATAGATGAGGAAAATCCAGACCATGTTTATCTGCTGGATAAAGCCTTGTATGGTTTGCATCAAGCTCCGCGCACCTGGTATGAAACTCTGTCCAATCACTTGGTGGAGAATGGATACACAAGAGGAGTGGTTGATCAAACGTTGTTTAGGAAGAGGGTGAAGGAGGACATAATCATGGTGCAAGTTTATGTAGATGACATTATCTACGGGTCAACAAACGAGGAATTGTGCACTGAATTTGAAGAGATTATGAGGAAGAAGTTTGAAATGAGTGACCAAGGGGAGATGAGTTTCTTTCTTGCATTACAAGTAAAACAGGATGAATCTGGAATTCTTATTCATCAGGCAAAGTATGTGAATGAGATTCTGGAGAAATTCAAGATGCAGGATTGCAAGCCCATTTCCACTCCCATGGCATCCAGACCACTTTTGTCAGCTGATCTCAATGGGGAATCAGTGAGTGAATTCCAGTATCGGTCGATGATTGGATCACTTATGTACTTGACAGCCAGCAGGCCAGACATCATGCATGCAGTTTGTGTGTGTGCACGCTATCAGGCTAATCCTAAACTTTCACATTTATCTGCTGTTAAGCGTATCTTTAGGTATCTGAAGGGCAAGCCTAGGCTTGGTCTTTGGTACCCAAAGAACACTGATTTTCAATTGTATGCTTTTACTGACAGTGATTATGGAGGTAGTGACCTTGACAGGAAATCTACTACTGGAGGATGTCAGTACCTGGGAGATAGGCTCATTTCTTGGCAGAGCAAAAAGCAGCATACCGTATCAAAATCAACTGCCGAAGCTGAATACGTGGCAGCATCTGCCGGTACCTCACAGGTAGTATGGATCCAAAATCAGCTCACAGATTACGGTATGGAATTCGTTAACACTCCTATCTTTTGTGATAACGCTGCTGCTCTGGAAATTGTCAAAAACCCCGTCCAACATTCCAAAACCAAGCATATAGACATAAAGGTACATTTTATTCGTGATTGCTATGATCGGGAGTTAATTCAGCTTCAAAAGGTAAGCTCCGATCAGAATGTTTCGGACATTTTTACAAAACCCCTTCCTCGTCCAAATTTTGAATCATGTGTTGAAGGCCTAAAGATGATTGCCTTCGAGGAATGATCTGATCATTTTGTTTTTGTACAAAGTCTTATGTTATTTTATTTAAAAAAAAATGAAAAATGACTGAAAAACTGAGTCTTATTTCAAAAGTCTCACAAAAACAGGGGAAGAAATGGTGCTGGTTGAACTAAAAAGTTTTTATGATGTCTTTTGATAGGACGTGCAAAAATGTTCAAAGACGGTCGGAGACTGACACGTGTAAGGCTGATGTGAAAGACTGCTCAAAGATGATATGTCGGTAAGCTCAACCAAAACTATGACCATCTATGTAAGTGCAGTAATCCTAAACTCTATAAATGTTTAGTTTCCCATCCTAGTCTACATGGTTTAAAAAACTGAGTCCCGGCAAAAATGGGTTGAGAGTGGTAATTACCTAGTATTCACTCTCTCACACGCCATGCTTATACTGTAAATGACAACACCACAGAAAAAGAAAAAGAAAAAGAATTCAAAAAATGAAAATTGTGGAAAAGAAAAGAAAATAAAATTATTCTGTTGGTCTTCTCTGCGTGCTTATGCGGCCGACCTGATCACCAACTGATAATTCATGAAAATAGAAATAAGTGGTAGTCAAAGCAGTGTTGCATGGTTCCTCAAGTTGGGGGTTTGTGAATCCTCAATAAACTCTGAGGTTGGGTAGGTTTTGCTATGAAAAATTGGGTGTGGGGATGGTTAAACATATCGGTAAAATTGTACCATATTTAAGCACTTAACTGGATGTGAGTTTATGTGTTCAAATCACCTGGCAATTGTCTAGAGCGTCAAGTAACGGAAGCTGAAAAGGGTTCTTCAGTCAAAGACTCGTCAGATAATATCAATGTCAATTATCAGCACCAGGCTAGTAAATATTTAAAATTTCTGAGGTAAGTTTGTAAATATTTCAATTTGGGGCTTTTATCTGTTTTATTTTTTTAAATTTTTATGATCATGATCATGATCAGATACTCGGGGTATGAGTCTGAGGGGAAGCTTCGTAAATTCTCAAAGTCTTTAAAGTTAACATGTTTTATGAGAATTATCATTTTGTTGAGGTTTGGGAGTATTTTTTAATGTTTTTGAAACTTGGAGGGGCCTAAATGAAATTTTTTTTTTAAAAAGGGTATAAAAACCCTTAAGCGATTACGATCAGCACATTTCTCCTCATCTCCGTTTACGACTCCGCCGAGAAAAACCCTAACCACCGCCTGCTACTTCACCGGAAAAACGCTTCCTAACCATTTCCGACCATCCACCCTGTCAAACCAGTAGCACACCACCGCCTTCGTCAATCCATTTTCCGACCACAAGAACCTCGAAACCCCTCTTCAATTCGACTGTGTTTGTCGGTGTTTTCACAAATTTTGTGATTTAAACCCTAAGTCACGATCATCTTCTGAGTTTCTTCGGATCTCTTCGAGTGAATTACTTGCGTGATTAGAAGTCGGAATTCGAGCTTTGGAACACTTGAAAGGTAGTGCTAAATGCTCCATTTTACAAGATCGAAGTGTTTTAATCGTGTTTCCGAGATGTTTGCAGGTTTGTTAATGGCAGATTTGAGGTGTTTACGATCGTCTCAACGAAGAAGATGACGTTTGGCGTTTACGATCGCCGATTACGATCGGCGATTACGATCGATACGATAGTTTACGATCCGTTGTTTACGATACTATGTTTACGATTGGGCCTAGGGGTATTTCGCGTGATTACGATTGGGCTTAATGTTTACGATTGGACCCGATCGTGAACCCACTTCTAGATCGTAAACCCAAACTTACGATCGTAAACCCATTTTTCAATCGTAAACAGTTAATTAATCTCATAATAAAATCATATACATCTAATTTTTGAGAATCTCTTCAAACTTAATATTTTTTTTGAAATCTCATTAAACTTAAGATAAAAATTAATGGTGTTTGTGAATTTAGTGTGTTTAAATCAATTATTTTCCCTAAAGTTTAAATTGAAATTTTGTGAACTTCAAAAGTAAAATTTGTTTTTCAATTAAACTTCGACAAGGGTTAATAAACTTAATTGCTCTTTAACGAACAAATCTGATACATGTGTCTTGTCTTTCTCAGATGGCAGACGAGATGCTCGACGAAGAGATTAAGTTCGAACCGGATCATTGCATTCCAGCATATCTTGAAGATCCTCCGGAGAAGCATATAGAATTATTTTATTCTCTTTGGTTGCTCCCATTTAGCAATAGCTTCCACTTTTGCTGGGTCTACTTGAATTCCAGCTTCGCTGACGATGTGACCCAAAAATTGCACTTCTCTCAGCCAAAAGTCGCACTTGGAAAACTTTGCGTAAAGCTTCTCAGATCGAAGCAATTCTAATATCTTTCTCAAATGTTCACCATGCTCTTCTCGAGTGCGGGAGTAAATCAAAATGTCGTCGATAAACACGATTACAAACTTGTCGAGATATGGTTTGCACACCCGATTCATTAAGTCCATAAATATTGCTGGCGCATTAGTCAATCCAATGGCATGACTGTAAATTCATAATGGCCATATCTTTTTCTAAATGTTGTTCTCGGGACGTCCTCTTCTCGGACTCTGACTTGATGGTATCCTGATCTCAGATCGATCTTTGAGAAGTAACTAGCCCCTTGCAGTTGATCAAACAAGTCATCAATTCTAGGCAAAGGGTATTTATTTTTAATGGTTACACGATTGAGATCACGGTAATCGATGCACATTCGCATTGTGCCATCCTTCTTCTTCACGAAGAGTACCGGCGCTCCCCAAGGTGAAGAGCTGGGTTTAATGAAGCCTTTATCAAGAAGTTCCTGAAGTTGACTCTTTAATTCTTGCATTTCTGAAGGTGCGAGTCGATAAGGTGCTTTTGCTATCGGAGATGTTCCAGGTGCAAGTTCGATTTGAAATTCCACTTGTCGTTTTGGGGGCAATCCAGGTAGTTCATCTGGAAACACATCAGGATATTCTGAGACTATGGGTACCTCTTCCAGTTTCTTTTCTCGAGGTGTCTCAACCAAATTTGCTAGATATGCTTGATCACCCTTGCGAATACACTTCCCTGCTTTCAATCTGGAGATTATCCTCATTGGTTTTGTTTTCCTATCTCCAATGATTGTGTGAATTTTATCATCTGCAGACTTCAATTCCAAAACTTTTTCAGCACAACGAATCTTTGCTTGATATCGCGTGAGCCAATCCATTCCGAGCACGATGTCGAATTCACTTAATTCCATGGGAAGAAGTTCTAGTTCAAAGGAGGCGTTCTCATGTTCTAAATGACAATCTCTAGTTACTTTGGAAATACTAATCTTTTGGCCATTAGCAGTTTCTACAACATAGGGTATATTTAACTTATGTGCCGCACATTTTAGTCTAGGTACACAAGCAGAGGATATAAAACTTCTATTGGCACCATAATCAAATAGAATGCTAACAATCACATTATTAACAGAAAACATACCGGAGATCACGTCGTTATTCGCACGTGCCTCTTTGGCAGTCATGATATAGAGTCGGGGTGTACCTTTTGAAGTTCCAATGCCCTTGTTCTTATCATCCTTTCCGTTCTTCTTTTGCGGACATTCCATGTACCTATGTCCCTTCTCTTTGCAGTAGAAGCAGACCACTGGTGATCGGCACTGCTGGTGCGTATGCCCCGCCTTTCCACAATTTTTACAACTGTCTGTCTGCGACCTCTTGAAATCCCTACCATCATCATTCCTTCTTCCTTGATCGTTTCTCCTGAATTTTCCTCTCCTACTATCCCTTCCCTTATCATTGAACTTTCTCTTATTCCCAGATGTATCTACTTTAATTCCCACTGTTCCGATCCATTCATCAGCCAGAGTACCCGTCAAGCTTATAGCATATGCCAAGGTACTAGGACGTGCAGATCTCACGTCTGCCCTTATTTCAGGGCTTAATCCCCATACAAACCTCCTGACCTTGGATGTCTCGGAATCTGCCATATGGGGCACCAAATTCAACAGCTCATTATATCTATTGATATAAGTCATATAATCGGATCCATTCATTCTCAAATTAATAAACTCATTTTCTAATCTCTCTGCTTCATTTTCTGGAATAAATTTCTCCATGACCATTGCACAAAAAGCTTTCCAACTCAAGCGATAAGCTTTATCCTTCCCAAGTCGATTCAACTCCACTTTCCACCAGTTTAATGCCGCTCCCTTGAAAGATTGGGATGCAAACCTTACCATATCCCTAGTAGCACAGTCACTGATATCCAAAGCAGCTTCAGTTTCCTCCAACCAATTCAGGGCATCAGTAGCTCCCTTATCTCCCCTGAATATGCTGGGTTTACAGGCCATGTAGGTCTTGTAGGAACATCCTCTTCTCACCTCATTCTCTGTTTTACATTCTTTACTCCGAGATCTTTTTCTGGAGCGTTGCGGACGTTCTTCATGATCAGGACTGCGACTCCGACGGTTTCGGATCCTACTGTGAGCTGACGAGTCAGTTCTAGATTCAGCTGTTTGTGATCGAGATCTTGCAGACCCCTTCGATCTAGAAACAACAGTTTTGCTTCTTGGCGGTTCACTGGATCTCTCTGAACCAACGTGCGTCTTTCCTTGCCTTTTCTCCTTAGCGACCAACGAGGGAAACGCTTTAGAGATTCCTTGAGCTATAAGCTCCTGGAGTCTTTCTTCCTGTTCCATTTGTCTCAGTTTCTCAGACGTGAGAGGTTCTCTCACCTTACTGTGAACGGAGTGATCATCACGATCATCTTCCTCATCATAATCATCTTGACGAGTTCTGCTCGTTCCTGCTTTCGACATTTCGCTGAAAGCAATACCAAATTGACCGATTTAACATACATTTGACTTAGTTGACAGGTATTAGTAATCAGAGTTTATATTCCTTTGCACATTCAAGTGACATAAGGAACGTTATAAACATAGGGTTGTTGCACTCCTTTGGGCTTTCCGGATCACCATCTTGTGGTTACCGACATATTTTACCATGTTATGACTATGATCAGAGTAAAATCGCATACACGCAAGTTCTTAGGGGTGGTCTAAATGAACCAAACCTCCTAAAATCACTATGTATCCTGACTTAATCATTCCTATAATACCCAAATTTTATAGATAACATCAAACAACTTTTATTCCATAACAATAACACATTCGACTAGCGGTTCAACCGCTTTACAAAACAAAGCACACCCATAATCAAATCACACTCAAACAAAGGTTCACAAAAGGACACATAGTACATATCATACTATTTTATTGAACACCACACACAAAACTTCAGCCACCACAGTTCCTGCTTCTCTCCTTGTTTCTATTCCTTGCGTCTTCCAAATGATGTGAGATGTTTGATGTGGGATGACACCTTCTTAGCTTCTTCTGCCATTTTCTTTTCCTTCTTCAGTTGTTTATCCAGCCTTTTGGTTAGAGCCTTGTTTTCTTCTCTGAGGGCTTCAATGACCGGGGAGTTTGGTCCTGAGTTATCCGCATACGGGGTTGGGGCAAAGACTGGACCTGGTCCTGAATAAGATGATCTGGGTAGGTCCTTATATGGTCCATATGGAGCATACGGGTAGGCAGAAGGCGGAAAAGGCATGTAGGACTGCTGCATCGGTGGGGAAGTCGAGTACTGGTATGGTTGTGGTGGATAATACGATGGTTGTAGTGGGTAATACGGCATACCCGTAGCATAGGGTTCCTGAATAGGTTTCGAATACATGATAGGCTGTTGGAACCCAGGTGGTTGCTGAAAAGACAAATTCTGGTGATACGCAGGTGGCTGTTGGTAAGCAGACGGGGGTTGGCTGTTAGACCTTAGCAATTGGGGAAAACTGTAACGTTCAGATACGGGTTGACTGCTCTGGCCCTGCATCATAGCTGCTACGTACGGGTCCCTGATGTCGTTTGCCAAGGCTGCAATAGGATCATGTATTGGGACATCCACCAGATTTCCCATTTTAGGAAAAGTTGCCATGGGATCCTGTTGCATAGGAACCGATTCCTCGGGTCCTTCTTCATCATCTGCTGCATAGGCTGGGGAGGCAAACACATGTTGGGAATGATGCTCTGAGTGGTAGCTCACCGTGTGTCCTGCTGACACTGCAATTACCACATGTGGAATGGTCTCGTCAGCATCTTCTTCAGGCTCCTCTTCTGGGTCTTCTTGATCCGTCCCTACATCGCGAGCATTCCATTCCGATGGTGCAATGTGAATGGTGTGGCTTGGACGCACCGACATCCTCGGTTTAGTGCTTCTTTTCTTAGGAGGCTTCGGTACATCCGTAGTCGACGCCGCCGGTGATGGAGTCTTCCTTTGAGTAGGCGCGGTAAAGTATCTTGAAAGGTCAGGGCTCATCGGTGGTACGGGTTGACTTGGTCCACCTTCATCCTTCTTGTTCTTGCTACTCTTGCTGCTACCGCTGTTCTTGCTGCCGGATTTTGAAGATTTTGCAAAGTTCCACATTTTTCACGAAAGTACATGTGAATAAAATTTTAATATACAATGGGAGGTATATATATATACATTTGTGTGCACTCCTAAAATTTCCTTAACTTATTTCATGCTAAATTCCATCCATTGAGTTCACTAGTGTACACATAAAATAACCGTCGGTATCCACGTGTCTATTAAACTTGTCATATCATGAGGTACCTGTGGGTAACAATGACAGCGTGCACTTTCTGTAATTGCTACCAACCTTACATCATGCTATGAGTAATTTAATATATCAGTTTCAACTTAGGCTAACACTTATCATGGAAGACCATTAGCATCAATGTGTCTGTTAGGGTTCACCGAGTCTTAGTGCACCTGTGGGTAGGAATGGCAGTTTGCAAGGCTGTAACTTCTACCGACCTTACACTAAACCTCGATTACTACTAACATACAAATTTTCAGCCTAGATCAAAATTTGGTTCATGCAATACTTAGGGGTCCGACTAGGTTCAAGATTAGGGGCTCTAAGAACGCCTAATTTGCTGGAACCTTTGGCTCTGATACCAACCTGTCACACCCCCCCCCCCTCCGCCGCCCCCTGCCAGGTGCGGGGGTGAGGGTGTGGGACCGGCTGTCCGTATCAGTTCCCGAGGGACCAATTAAATACAACATACAAGCACACATAACGGACATCCAGTCCTCACAGTGAAACTCTAGGCCGACTCTAAATGAGGATGCACTAAGCACCTCCTAGCCGACCTATAGAATTGGTAGCCACCGGATATGACCCAGGACTGAGCAAACAAAAGATACATTAACAAACGGAAACATAGTCATAACAGGTCTACAGAAACAAACGTCATTTGTTTATCATACAGAGCCCTATTTATAGTGACAACAACCATGGAAAGTCCATATTCAGAATAGATCCACACCTACACTTGCTTACCTGCAACATAAGTCAATCACACAAAGTCAACAACATAGTTGTTGGTGAGTCGTAACTACCATCATCACATTAACAGTTCTCAACACATACAGATTATAATTCTATCATGCCGCACCCAAGGTCAACACTCAGATACTCTACGGGTACGTTGCGCTTAGCCGAACACCCTCTACGAGTAGTTTTTAAGTTCAACATATAAGCACATATTCCCCCTAGTAAATTAATACTAGAGGATCCGGGTGAATATGGATCGTTCAACTATAACGGCCGTCATAATCTCTTATATGCCTAGTGGTCTCAACCTTAATGACCAGAAAGTCTCTAATGACCCACACAGGGCATTCTGACTAACAGTGTTCGACATGATAATCATAACAGATATAACAGATACATCAGAACAGAAATGTGATCTCAAACAGTTAACTAATTAGGGAAGTCAGAGGACTCACAGTAATGAAGTCAGAAACAGAGTTCAACAAGGATTGCAATCCAAAATTCGCTAGAGTACTCTATCTCCGGTTTCTAGCAACCTATCAAAGTTATCATGTGTATATGTGTCATATACAATGCTAATGTGTCCATTAACCATCTGAGGTTCGAAGTACTACAAATTACAGTTGCTAGATCAACCGGTTCAGCTTTTGGTTCATCTAAAATTTGGCCAAACATTCTGTCATTTTCCTTCATAGGCGTACCGCCTGGAAATTTACATTTCTGGGCGGTACGCGTCAAATGGTAATCCGAGTTCCTGATTTCAAATCCGGGCGTACCGCTCTGATCTATATATTTCTGGGCGGTACGCTGTAATCTGATATTCCGGTTACTGTTTTTGGTTTTCAGGGCGTACCGCTCTGCATGAACCCATATTGGGCGGTACGCCCCCATCAACGTTTTGGGGCCCGACTATTTTGTCTTTTAGTGACAATTTTCATATTTTGACGTTTTTGGGTCAAATTCGCTACTGGATCAGTAGAGTACCTTAATGGGGTTTGATTAAAGGTTCATTTATGGTCTAAATTCTAAACCAAAGCATAACCCCAATTTCCGAGCTTTCCATTTATGGTAAGTTTCATTGTTTCGATTCCCGTTTTGCCCAAGTATAATTAGGAACAGGTTTCTTATGGTTAGATGACCCATTTTCTTATTAGAAACACTGATCAACTCTGGATTCATGTGATCTTAACTTATAAAGTTTCCATTTATGGAAAGAAATCAACATGCATGCATAGAATGGTTGTACCTTGTGAAGGAATTCTTATACAATCGAGCTTTTTTGATTTCCTTGCCTTCTCCAGTCCCCAATCCAACTCCCAAGAGCAAATCTCTGATTGCATGCATGATCCATAACCAATTTATGAATGCATGATCTTAAAGAAACCCTAATTAACTTTCTTAAGCAAGAATCAAGACATTCTTACCTCGATTAACCTTGAATTCAGTTCTCACACACTTTGATCATCCCTATTTGCATATACACAGCTGCATTCATGAGAAACAAGGCTATGATCAAGGGTTTCCTCAAGTGTTCATGTGATTATTGTTGAAAAGAATTGAGTAAAGTCTTACCCTAGAAGATCCACCCTTCCTTTGGCTTGGAATAGAGAAGAGCAGGTCTCTGGAGCTCCAACAGAAGAGTTTGGCCGAGTATGAGCAGAGGTCACAGGTGCACAATGATATAAAGGCCAAACTCCTAGTTTTTAACGACCTGAGATCGAGGCGTACCGCCCCAAAATACTCAATTTGGGGCGTACCGCCCGGATTTTGGGATTCGGGTATGCGGTGATCCGATGGGTGCCGCAACCCGACCCGTTTACCAAGCGGGTCGCGTACCGCCTAGGATTTCTCAATCCTAGGCGTACCGCCTCAAATTGTTTTCCAGGAATTTTGAGTATTTCTCATTTGAAAATTCCAGCTTGGATCAATGTTTTAGACACAAAGGTTACAGAGGATGACATCAGAAAAGGGCTGAACATCAATGATCGTGCTATCGATCCGATTGAATATTCAAAAGAAGTTGTTTTGGTGGGTGCTCAATCCATGGGTTATGAAGGAAAATTCCCGCCTATCTTTAAGAAGCTGTTGCCGCATTACTGGAGATGCCTGGCGCATTACATGCAAAAATCTTTTCTGGGCAAAAGAACAAGCTTCGATCAGCTCAACAAGCTACATGGAACTGCATTCGTCGCATTGGCCTTGGATTGGAACTTTAACTTCTCCAAGATGATGTTACTTGACTGGATAGGCAATGCAGACCTGAGCGCACGTGAACAGTTCCTGATGACACCTAGATTTGTTCAAATGGTGGTCATGGAAAAGTACCCAATGATAGAAGAGAGAATAGAGAAGCTGGATATAAAAGTGATGGATTGTGGGGTATTTGGTCTACAAACCCAAGATAAAAAGGGTAAAAACAGTTTTCAAGAAAGACTTGAATGGGTAAAGAGGGGTGCATTTCCCGAGGGAACAAGAGTTTGAAGAGCCTGAGCCAGAAGCCGATGTGCCAACTGTTAATGCATCTGTTGCAGAAGATCAAGTTATAACAGCAACTCCAACTGTTAATATGCAAGAAGAAGATGAGGTGATCCCTTCGGATGAAGAAAACATTATGGACAACATCTTCCCAACTTATGAAAATGTTGATGATGATGACATATATGGGAATTTGGGACCCATCAGTCACAAGAGATCGAGGGATGACATACTAATGTCTTCAAGCAGCGATGCAACCCCTCCCGAGCTGAGTCTGAATATGGAGGATGTACTTGAAGAACCCATCCCTGCTCGTGAACCATCTCCAAGGAAGAAGACTGATCCAAGAAGCATAAGGTTCAAATTTACAAAGACTAGCTCAAGTCTGTTAATGGTCCATCCATCAGAGTCTAGCTCTCAAAGTCAACCTACTCAAGAAGAAAACCCTGCACAAACTGCTGAAGTTCAACTTGCCCTAGTACAGACTGAAGGTCCTCTTCTGACCGAACGTAGCCCTGTTCGGGAAGAAAGGCAATTTCTGGAAGTTGACAACACTTTTGTTGTACCCAGTCCAGTGAGAGTGAGCGTCTCAACTGTGACAAGCCTGCCACCGACCATGCCTAGCTTTCGTCCATTCCAAGCTGCTGAGCTGCCAATCGAAATGAGGATAACCGTTGATCATCATATTAACTTTCTGATGTCTCAGAACAGAATCAGAGAGAATGAGATAAAAGCTCTCCAGGCTGAAAACAGAAGATTAAAAGAGAAGAAGGTGGCTGACAAGAACAGAATGAAGTATCTATATGAGACTTTGGTGGACCTAAGGAAGAAGTTTACTGAGTTGAAAACCGTTGTAGAGTCAAGGTCCTCTGGTGATCAAGGTCAAAGCTCATCTCAAGGAGCTCAAGGTACCAGTGTTGCTCAAGAAGATGATGGAGATGACTCCATTGCAATGTCTGATTATGCTCGAAGTGGAAGGGTCATCTCCAAAGCGCCTGAAGGTCACGACAACTGGTTTAGAGAATTCTTCCAAGGACCGGCCCCCACTCAATACACCCTTGATGTTGGTGAAAGCTCCATTGACAAAAGAGGGAGTCGTGAACCCATTCTGTGCTGGCACTATGATTTAGAGAAGAAGATGTTTGTCGTAATCCCTGACGGCTACAGTCCAGTGGAATACTATAGAACACGTGCACAATTCCATTCCTGGACTGAGCCCGAGATTAGAAGCCTGCTAAGAGCTCCGTACATCAACAGATGGAATAGTGCTGACGGAGATCTTATTCAAAACAATTTGATGAGCCAACTAGAAAACAACTTTGTAAACTTCGAGCTGAAGCAGGTGAGATGGGTGGAAACTGGAACTGACACAGTTACTGGAGAACCAATTGGAGAAGCAAGGAGACCACCCACAAAGCGCACAAGGGTTATCAATATGTTGGATGAGATCGAAGATGGAACCTTAGTCAAAAACTTTGACTGTTGGTGTTATGATCCGACGACTCACGAGGTGGTGGTTCTCTGCAAAGGAATGAGGCAGTTTCGTTCCTATGATCCGGTTGATTTGCTAAGATTTGGTGAAAAGGATATCAAGCTCCTCGCCTCACAACCTATTCTCGGAGATGAGAATGATTTGGAAAACGCTATAAGGGTGGGGATCTTCCATGGTACAGCTAACCGAATTGTAGAGAATGGATGGTGGTCGAACAACGTTCAGGATACTTTCAGATTCGATCTGCTGCTGCCGTAAGGGATCTAATGATTCATGCCTAGGGGAAGATTGTTGGGCTATATTTATTTGAGGCATGAACATTAGTTTTGGGCTTATTTAGTTAATGTTTTGGGCCATGTGGGCCAATTTTCGTTAGTTTATGATTGGTCTTATTGTGTTTACTATTGGGCTAGGGTTTGTAAGAAGGCACTATATAAGCCTTTCATGTTTATGATTAATGTAAGCCTTTGATATTCAAGTTTACGATTTTCTGCATCCTTTGGTGTTTCCGATCAGTTTATTTGGCTTCAAGATTGTAGTAATTTTCATTCAAGATTAGATCTTTATCTTAGATCTAGTCTATTTCTTCTACATTCTTCTTGAATCAATCACATACGAGGATTCCGCACTCGTTTGTGATTAGATATCGTGTTCTTGGTTTGATCTCGGACCTACAAGGGTGGTAGGTCAATATAGATGGTTGAAACATTTACCTTTAAAGCCTTGAGACAGGAGTAGGTAGACTTATAGCTTTCTAGGTGTGGAAAATATTTGATGGATTGATGTGGTGGTGAAAATAAAAGAAATGAATTAATCATTGCTATTGGGGGCCTATGAGATCGACAGTTGGGTTTAGTCGGACCCAGATACCGGTGATTGCAGTCAGGGTGTGTATGTGTATCTTAAATTGAAATTTAATTTGTAAGTTGATAGGTTTAAGTTAGTTTCCCTACTATGATCCCGTTGCAGTTTTTCGGGACGGAAAAAGTCAAGTGTGGGGATGTGATGTGAGTCCAATTTGTTATACATATATGCTTTTAATTGTGTATTTTTATAGGTGATTTTGATTGGATTTCATTGCATTTCCTATGTTTTTCGTTGTGAGGTACTAGGAGCTGAATGATCAATTATAACGAGTTTTTCTAAAGATTAGAGGTGAAATCGAGCGTTGAACGGAAGTAAAGCGGAAGAATTAAGAAGAAAGAAAAGATTGAAGTTTCTGGATACAAGACATGGACGGTATGCCCAGGTGGTGAAGAAAATTAGGGTGGTACACCCGTGTGTTGAAGACTGGCCCTGACTAGTTTGTATAGGGCGGTACACTAAGGTTACATTGGAGAATAGGGTGGCACGCCCCGTTTACGTCGGTAGAAGAAATTTAGTGATTTGATATAAATACTTTCGGGTTGTAATTTTTTTACCTTCTTCTTCCATCTCTGCCGACTTTTTGCACTTGGTTACGAATTTTCAAGACATTCAAGCATTCGGTTTAAGACTCTGAAGCATTCGACTACATTTAGAATGTTAATTACATTGATTTTCATGTTTTTGACTTTCGCCATGTCCGGCTAACTCAATTGTAACCGCTTTCAGTGAATGGTTTGTTTATGATCTGAATTTAGTTATTGACTGTTAATTATTTCAGTTTTCCTTGCAACTGTCGAGCACCCGCATGCCAATTTCATTTAGTTAACTAGTTGCTTAGCGTAAGTGGAGTAAACCGTCATATTTCATGATTTCCTTACTCCAGGAATTAAGCAACATGTATAAGTGTTAGGTTATTAGGTTGAATAGACAATTGGGGACTATGTCTATGTAGTATTTGCAGTTAGGATGTTGAATTCAGGTTATAGATAGCAAACCGGGATCCTAAAGTGGTTGCACTTAGTTTACATAAGGTTTTTGTTTTCAAAGCAAGCGTTAGTTTAGATAATCAGTAATTTAGTTTTAGTAATTAGATTCATTCACCAACCAATTCACAGCTAAGAGGCATTTTAGGTACTTCACTAAGTTAATTAGTTTTAAGTTAATTAGTTAGTTATATTCAGCTAGTTGATAACCACATATTCCCTTGATTCGATAGATAACCACATATTCCCTTGGTTCGATAATCCTTAGCTTACCCTACTACAGGTTAAAATTTAGGTACTTTTAACGACCTCGACAACCGTTATCAAAGGGTCTTCGTAGCTCAACCTAAAATTAAAGTGTATTTCTTTTTTTGTGTTTTTTTGGTAATACTGAATGTGCTCGTATAAATAAAATGTTTCGTTGCAAGATTGTAGCTGGTTGAAATTTTTGAAACTAGTTTTCAATTAGTCGTGTGTTGTCCTTTTTGGCCAACGCAGGTACGCAATTAAGCTACATTGCTATAACGCAATGTAAAGAAATTAAAAAGTTATATATAGCTAGAAATAATAAAGAAAACCATGCGAATAAAAAAAACTATACACAAAAAAGTAATTGTGTAAAACTAAACTAAAACGAAGAAAAAAAATACATGCGAACAACAAAAATTATACATCGAGATGCAACGGTGTAAAACTAAATTAAAACCAATGAAAAAAGAACACGCAAACAATAAAAGATTTTACACGAAAAAAAGGTGTAATACTAAACAAAAAATAAAAAACTGACATGTGGTAGTGCTACGTAGACCACTTAAATGGTTGCCATGTGGCGGAATGGTTACTGTATTGACTTTATATAGATAGTAAGGGTATTAGTTATACCATGGCCGCATGGTGCGGCTGTGGGTCTGGAGGTGGGCCAAGGAGAGAAGATCACGCGGTGGATGGTGACCGCAGTTTGGAGGAGAAGAAGGAAAAAAGAGGAGAAAACGTGGAGTCGCCGTCGTGGCATGCAGCGTCATGTGGGAACATTAAACAAGTGGTGCAGTGATTAGGAGGCCACACCCTGCGGCTAAGGTATTGCAAACACCCTAATAAAGTTGGATATGATAATATTTTTTAAGGCATAAGGGAGGAGGGAGTGGGGAAGTTTTGAAGTAGATGAAGTTGGAGGAGAACCAATAGGAGTGTGCCACGCAGGAGAGAGAAAAAGAAAGGATTTTGAAGGATTTTGAAGGATTTTGGGAGGGAGTGGTGAGGTTTTTGAAGAATTCTAGGTGGGTTTATCTTAATGTTTTTATTTATTTGTTTTTGTATTTTATAAATTAAAGCTTGAATTATTTTTTAGAGTAAATTACTATTTGCATTCCTGAGGTTTGGTCATTTTTGTCACCTGCATCCGATTTTCAAATTATTAACAAATCTCACCTCAAGGTTTGTGTTTTGTTGCCATCTGAGTCCTTGGGACTAACGATTGTTAGATTTTTCAGTTAAATAGAAGGGTATTTCAGTCATTTTATAATTTTCATTTGTAAGGGGGTATTTTTATAACTTGAATAATAGAAAGGTCTGTTTTGTAATTTAATTAAAATGATTTAAAATTTAAAAATAACAAATAATAATAATAATAATATCTACACCAGTTTCAATCGTACGCACGCATGAATTTATATCTACACCAGATTTTAATCGATCATATCTTTTTCAAAACTAATCGAAACAAGAAATTGAAGATATCATGATGTGCGAAATTGAAAAACGATCAGAATGAGATATGGATTGGCACGATTCGGAGATGATTTGAAAAACCCGATTATGAACTCGAACGAACACGACGTGAGATTTATCGATGAACTCAAACTTAACGAAAACTGAAACTTGCTATAATCTTGCAATGTAATTTCGAGCGAGACGAGACCAACTTTGTTATATATCGTTGAGTTTTCAGATTGTCACCATGGAAGAATCTTGGAGCAAGAACACAACTGTGATTTTTCGAGTTAGATCAAAACTCTACCAAAATTGATTTGGAAACTTGCATTAGATTCGTGTTGACATGCTCATACTAAGGGAATCAATCACTAGCACCAAAACAGTCCAGATTAAGAGGATTTCTGAGTCAAAATATGAGAAGTTTGACTCGAAAAGGTCAAACTCTACGAATTCGAACAAATCGACCACTGGTTTCGATCCAAAAATGTGTAGACTCACAACCCGGATGCCTATATTCTCGTCAATATTATAGATCTATCTTCATCTCTCTGTATCAATTTCTAGATCTGTATTAATTTCTGAAACATCTCGTCCCCATCTTCATCTGGGTTGCGGATCTGTATCAATTTCTAGAACATCATCGTCGGAATGCGAAGGTTGCGGAGGTGGTGGTGGCGGATCGGTGGCAGTCGTCGGAGGTGAGGTGGTGGTTTTGATGGAGAAAAGTTTTAGGTCAAAGGAAAGGAAGATGAACGTGGTAACTGATGGGTTATTTTTCTTTTTTCTTTTTTTTTAAGTTTTTTTTCATTTTAATTAAAATACAAAATTAGTCCTTTTCTTTTTAGTAGTATATAAATTTATAGAACTAGTCCCTCATCCATGAAATTACTGAAATACCCTTTCACTTAACAGAAAAATTTAACCTCGTTAGTCTCAAGGACTCAAATGGCAACGAAATGTAAACCTTAGGGAATGATATGTTAATAATTTGGAAATCGTACTCATGTGGCAAAAGTGGCCAAACCTCAAGGATGCAAATAGTAATTTACTCTATTTTTTATAAAACACTAGATTTATTTAGAAAAACACTACATTAATTAAAAAAAACATTACATGAATTAAAAAAACAACACACTACATAATAAAAATACATTTATTTAAAACTTAATCATCACTAAAAATCACAAACCCAACCATGTTTCTCCGCGATCTTTCTTTTTTGGGCGAGCTTGATTTGCAAAGAAGCCCCGGTCAAGTGGTGGTGTGGGGTTGTGAAAATCTCCACGTCGCGGTTGAAGTTTTCGGTGTCGATTTGATCCGCAATTTTGTCCATTGCCACTTTAAACGACCTCTCTCGTTCAATTTTAGCCAACTTGAACGAATCATCTCGGTCAAGTTTTTTCTCTTTGATATATAGAGTTTAATTAATTAAAAAAAAAATTTATTAATGTTCATAGCCGTTGAACGGCTTTAAGGTCCCTGGCCCACCACACAAAACTACCGGCGAGAAGTAGTTTTCAAACCTTGGTTTTAGCGGCGCCGCAGGCCTGACGGCGGTGTTCGCCGACGCCAGCGGCAAAGGCGACACCACTCCCTCCTGCCTAACTAACTCTTATAATTCAATTGTCATTCTATTATATAGTTGAGCATGAAAGATCATTCAATGCGTCAGAATAATGTATGATTTGTTGATAAATGATTGTTAAAAATTTGTCAGATATGTTAGTAACGTAAACATAGTAAATATCATTCACATTCCATAAAAAAGACCTATAAAATAGACTCGACTTGACTCTCTAGCATGACATTGCGTGAGTATAAAGATATTAACACAACATGTTTCACGCGGCAACACGCTTACATGAAGATCTTGTAACTTATTAAAACACACTTTTGATAAAAGTAAAAAAGAAAAATCGCGTAATGGTGGGTGCATCAAGTGCTGTTTTGTAACGCCCGAACCGTTAAAAGACTCGTTTTAACGTGTGTAAATACGTCCCAGAAAATTTCATTAATTAAACGTGCTTATCATTCAAAAGGCTACCCGTTTAACCACTCGTTACGTTCATATTCATACACATCATTCTTGTAAATCAGAGTACACAGTTAAATATTCGTAGAAGACATAATTAAACAAGTTACGCCTCCCAAAATAGATGAGATGTTCGGTTCATCGTGCTCGAGCTCCGCCATGACCCGTCCTCTTTCCTACTTGTTTCCTGTCATCAATACTAGTAACGTATTAGTATTAATGGCATAATAGTAACCAATCAGCACGAAACATAATTTCTTTAAAAAAAGACAACTTGCAAAATTCGTAGGCTGCCCTGATTCGTAGCCTACGAATCACAGATTCTGCCCCCTTCATTCCAAACTTCCATAAAAAGACAGCTTTCAAGATTCGTAAGCTGCCCTGATTCGTAGCCTACGAATCACAGATTCTGCCCCTTTACCCCAAACTTTCATAAATCTCAATTTCCACCACATCTTTAGATGTCATACCATCATGAAATCATTCTATAAGATAGACTTCAATTTCCATTTGTACTAAGTGTCAAATAACAAGTTGGAAAGTGTTAGTGAACCCGTTCCAACCCGTTTGACCCATTACCCCCACTAGTAACAAGGAAATCATCAATTCCTTCACCCACCTTGTTTCCCACCTATTACCCATTGCAATGTAACATATAGTTGCAATCTAGTAACTTACCTACACCCCAAGGGGTTTATACTTGGAATCGTATTCAATACGATTCCCGTCTTACCTGAAGGTCGTACTTATTGGATCTTAAATCCGTTTTGTTTTCTTACCCAACCGGGTTAGAAATCTCCACTTCCCAAAGCGGGTCATAAAATCTACTTTACATAAACATTCGTTGGTCTACCCATCTTACCCAAACGGGTTTTATTATACACTTTGTATAACACACATGGGTGTTATCCATCCTTACCCAAACGGTTCATTTTACACAATTTGTATAACACACATAGGTTCTACTCCATCTTACCCAAACGGGTCATAATACACATTTTGTATAACACACATTGGTGTCATTCCATCTTCACATAAACGGATCACCTTACACAACTTACGTGATCATACTATAATTTATCCATTTTTCTACTCAATGGTCAACTTACACACTTAACTAAACACACCTTAATTTATTCATCTTAACCCAAACGAGTCAATATCCACATCTTACCCAAACGGGTCAATATCTACATCTTACTCAAACGAGTCAATATCCACATCTTACCCAAACGGGTTAATATCTACGTCTTACTCAAACGAGTCAATATCTACGTCTTACCCAAACGGGTAAATATCTACATCTTACTCAAACGAGTCAATATCCACATCTTACCCAAACGGGTCAATATCTACGTCTTACCCAAACGGGTCAATATCTACATCTTACTCAAACGAGTCAATATCCACATCTTACTCAAACGGGTCAATATCTACGTCTTACCCAAATGGGTCAATATCTACATCTTACCCAAACGGGTCAATATTCACATCTTTTTATAACCACACTAAATCCTCGGGAGTTCATCCCGACCCACCTTCTTTATCTAACATAATATATGGTTTATAGATAACCAGAACATTACTTGCTAATTAGGATAAGATTACTCATATTTTATCATGAATAATCAAAACACACCTTACGTTACCTCAAAGGTTTAAGCTTTAGTCTTTTCTTCCCGTTGGTGACTCGAGCTTCCATTTGCTTCACCTATATTTCCACGTTTGTTAGACTAACCATCTAAGTTTACATACTTCACAATTATGATCATTCATGACACTAGGAAATACACCATGCATCACTTTGATCTTAACCACAAATTTTCAAGCTTCGTATACCTCTTAAGCATTTTCACAAACACTTGGCGTGTGTAAAACACATAATACTTTGTATACATAATTAGCAATTTAGCATACCAATTTACCCATCCTTTATATACATACTTGCATCCCACGTAACATTTTACACCCATTTGAGCACCACAATATACATGAGATTTACTAATCTCATTTAGGCATTTTATCAAACACTTAGAGTGCATACTTCAATTCAACTATCACACAACCATGAGATTCACTAGATTATCCATCCTAAATTTATGTCATGAAGTTTTCTTCTAACTCTACATCAATTACCACTTTTAATACATAATATACATTCTTTTAAGCCAAGACAAGCAACACAAGCCATACACACATCCTCATTTTCGAATTCCCCTCTTGGGGTGAAATTCTTCAACATAACACCTAACAAAACCATGGATTTATAGTCATGCAAATGAAACTCATGCCATATCTAACCTCATACACCTTTAATTCACAGATTTTACATCACAATTTGGCCTCTAGATTAAGATCAAGAATTCACCTATCAAAGGGATTACTTACTTGTTTTGTAGATCTAGAATTGATGAGAATTTCGTGGCCTACACACCCCCTTTATCACGAATTTCAGCCCCCATCACTTCAATTTCCATCTTAACACTCTCAATTTGATGGTGAACCTTCAAGAACTAGGTCTCCTTTCTCCCTCCCCCTTGGCTCGCGATGTACAGACCTGGGAGTTTCCCAAGTCTTTTGTTTTAATCACCTAGTTACATTTTAGGCCCCTCCTCTAGTTCCTAAATTACATCTTTTAACCACCAAGTTTATTTTGCACTAAAGACCCTCTAACCCTCTAAATTGTCAAATTCCCAACAAAATTTGACAATAAACATTCTATCTAAATATGACAACTAACCATCTTACTATTTATGTCGGGTCATATTTCGTAAAGAAAAATAACACTTACCCGACACGCCAACATTTCATAATGTTATAATAATCACTTAATATAATAGATCGGATTTGGGACGTTACATGTTTCTTAGTTATAGGAGATCACTTGGGTTTTCAGGATCTTGTTAAATTTTATAAAACAAATTTATAAACCTAATAATGATGATTTAAAAAAAGTTCGGTGGTTATTATAATGATGATTTATAAAAAGTTGGGTGGTTATTATAATGATGATTTAAATAAAGTAAAGGTTGTCTTTTAATAAAATAAACATAAACAAAATAAAAAATACATATTACTTTATTAATACAAACAAATTTTATATTTGTCAGTGACCCTTTTTTTCATAATGCACCTATGTTTTACTGTGTTGGCAAATAACAACCCTAAGGTTACGAATCGAAAAGAGGGTCTTTTTTAGAACAAAACTAATGTTTCTTAAAACACCCTATGTTTTACTGTGTGGGCAAATAACAACCTTAAGGTTTACATATTATCATCAAACCATCACGAATCGAAAAGAGGGTTCTTTTTAGGAACAAAACTAATGCTTCTCAAAGCGTTTTATTTTAATCGGTAGATTAAAATCCATGTATTATATGGGTTAAATAAATGCAATATGTTGCAAATAATAGTTTCTCATAAAGATTTATATGTTTTATGTCATTAGTTGTTGGTAAGATAAAAAATAATTAATATTTAAAAGTTATAATTAATAGATAATAAAGATTTAAGAATGATAAAGTTATATTTTAACAAACATACAATTCAAATCTAACTGTAACTTATTAAATTTTAATAAATTATTAGAATAAGATATGTATTGTTGATATTTAATTATATATTATAATTTATTAAAATCTTTGTTATTTAATAAAAGAGAGAATTGATATTTAATAAGAGAGTGACGATAAAATTATTATGAGAATGAATATAGTGATAACATGTATCAAAATTCAGAAATATAGTCTTTTTTTTTAGTGTTAGATTATTATTGAAACAATAGATGACAACTTCAACAATTTTTATTTATAAATATTGAAATTTATGTTTGATGAGAATATGTGTAGATGTGTGACGAGCTACCTTATATTTACTTGTAAAAATTATAGATTAATTTGAACTTAAACGAGATCAAGTCTTGGCTCGAGTCAAATTCGAACCCTATTTCATATCTAGCTAGAAGCTCGAATTGAGGCTTTTATACATGAAACTTAGTTAGGCTTGCAATTTTATTTTGTATAACATTAGGCTACAAGTCATTTGATGTTAGAAGTTAGATACTTAGATACAGAATTAGGGACAAACAATATGTACATGTGAGATACCAGTTGGTTACAAATTCTTTAATATTAGAAGTAAGATACTTGGATAAGATTGAAGAACGATACTTGCATAAGATTGAAGAATGAGCCTTACTTTACTATGCGTTAAGGATTGCCGATTGCTCCTACTCAAGTAAATTACACTGAAAAAGAGATAGTATTGTCATAATATAGAATATGAAGGAAAATTGGAATTAAATAATCCAAGTTATTGGGTATTGGCGGATAATAATCCGAGTTCCAATATTGACCTACAATAATCCCAATTATTTGGGTCTTGGAATTCATTGGGCCGCCGTTAATTTTTCACTAACTCATAAAAATGATGCCACATCAGCAAGTATGATGTCACATCACCTGCCACGTCAGCAAAAATGATGCCACATCACCTGCCACGTCAGCAAGTACTAGCGGAGTTAGTAAAAAGTTAACGGCGGCCCAATGAATTCCAAGATCCAAATAATTGGGATTATTGTAGGCCAATATTGGAACTCGGATTATTATCCGTCAATACCCAATAACTTGGATTATTTAATTCCAATTTTCCAAATATGAATGATTTTAGATATCTAATATATATATAATTTGAAAAATATAAGATATAGTTTTGTTTTATGGTCCGATTTAGTTTTATTGGACTTTTTTTTGGTATAAACTGCAAAACAAATGGTTTATTATGATTTGAATTTTTTGAAATCGATAAACTAAAAGTTAATGAAAAACAGACTATGAAAACATACGTTACATACCAATAACCGCTTTGAAGGGTTTCATGATTTTAATCCAAACTATAAGCATCCTAA